>LBNU01037099.1:22405-42380 GCA_014162995.1 Artemisia annua | reverse complement strand
GACAGCGTTCTTTACGGTTGAACCAAGGAAAGCCTCAGCGATTTCCTTCATCTTGATGAGAACCATAGATGAGATTTCCTCAGCGGCAAAGGTCTTCTCCTCACCCTTGTAGTTGACAGCGATCATAGGCTTCTCAGCTGGTCCAGGGGTAACCTTGAATGGCCACAACTTGATGTCACTTTGGACTGAAGCGTCAGAAAATCGCCTACCGATAAGACGTTTAGCATCTGCAATTGAAAGCAATAGGTTATAACATGCTCTAAACAACAATTGTAAATGAAATCAATAGGTTATAACACGCTCTAGACAACAATTACAAACTAAAGTTATTTAAAGAATAAATGTTTCAACAAATTGTGTCTGCTATAGCTTAATTGTCCGAATGATGAGTCTAATGAAAATATCATAAGCTCCTCATGGACTAGTAAACTTATCAACTTAGGATATTGAGCTTAAATAAGCCAAACCAAAAGTTGAGAAGTTCATCAGCCCTAAAAATAATCTTATAAGCTTTTCATATCAGAAATCCAAAAGTCTCCTTATTCAGACAATTAATCAAACGATTATAACCTCAGATTAGCATAGATAACTGCATCAAGTATTTATAAGAAAAAACTAGCAAAAATAACATAACTTAAAAACATAACATATAGGTATAATGAACCGTTTTCAGTTGACAAGTTGAACCTTTTAGGGTGTTTACTTTGGCTTATTTGTTTGGGCTTATGAACTCGGTGAAAAGCTAATAAGCTATATCTATAGAATAAGCTTATCTACTCAAGCTTGACCTTAACTAAGCCATAAGTTTGAGCATAAAAACTGATAAAGCCCTACAGTAGAGCATATAAGCTTATCAACTTAAACTTATAAACTTACACAAGTTATAAGCTAATGTCTAGAAAACTTGGCCCTTAAACTAAGTCTATAAGCTTTTAAAATTTTCAAAAACCTTGAAGCCACCAACAAAATTAACAACTAATTTAGAAATATGTAGCACAAACTTAATGTCACATGGTTTATGTTCATTTGACACTTAAAACCACGTCCGCAATGTTTGTTTTAGCTTATTTGTTCACCCAATTGGCTTATTAATTTGAAAACAGCAGTGACTTTTACAAAAAACAAAGGCTCTAGTCAATATCCTCATAAGCCTCAAATACAGTAGCATTTATATTTCAAAACCCAAAAAGCCCCGTAAACCAAACAAACAAGCTTAATCAAACACTTAATTAAGCAAACTACCATATCTTCATTAGTTTATACCAGTTAACTAGCATAATCATATAGCATCACTATGATATAACAAAAAATACAACTATAAATATAGATCTAAACCACAGATCCAATTAACTTAACAATGTTGCTAATTCATCAATTTTAACATACACACTACTTAAATTAAAACCAACTAACATAATACAAACATAATTATGACGTCAGCATCAGATTCAAATCAGATCTAATAAAATAAACTATTCCTAACAACAACCTAAAAACATGAAACATACAAAACACATAATCATTACAAAAACCTACAACAGATCTAACAAAAACAATAAAACATGACGTCACCATAACATTAAACCAGATCTAATTAAACAAACATACATTAAATCATAATAAACATCAGATCTACATACTAAACTCATAAATAAACATAAGATCTAAAAAAATTACCAAAAAAAAAAAAAAAAAAAAAAAAAAAAAAAAAAAAAATTTTTTTTTNCAATCACCATCACTATATCTAACATAATACAAACATATTTATGACGTCAGCATCAAATTCAAATCAGATCTAATAACATAAACCATTCCTAACAACAACCTAAAATCACCAAACATACAAAACACATAATTATTATAAAAACCTACAACAGATCTAACAAAACATAAACTATGACGTCACCATAACATTAAATCAGATCTAATTAAACAAACAAACATACATTAATCATAACAAACATCAGATCTACATACTAAACTCATAAATAAACATCAGATCTAAAAAAATATAAAAAAATAAAAAATAATAAATAAATAAATAAATAAATAAATAAATAAGCTTACCAAAAACGGTGTTGGTAGGGTTCATGGCAACCTGATTCTTGGCAGCATCACCAATAAGCCTCTCGGAATCAGTAAAGGCAACATAAGACGGCGTCGTTCTGTTACCCTGGTCATTAGCGATAATTTCAACACGGTCATGTTGCCATACACCGACACATGAATAAGTGGTCCCTAGATCAATACCAATAGCAGGTCCTTCACCTTTACCAGCCATTGTTTACTTTACTCTCTCGATCAAAATGTATGAAAAAGAAATTTAGGGTTTGTGATGAGAGAGTGTTTGAGGATTTGTGAAGCGGGTGTGAGGTGAGGTATATATTAGGGTTTGAGATGAGAGGGTTTTGAGTTCTAGAATGTTCTTTAACCGTTAGGATTGGTTTGTGGGTTTTGATTGGACGGCTGTGATTGATTGTGATAGGGGTGGGTGTATTGGGCTTTTGCTTGGTCAATGTGTGATATGTGAAGACCTAATTTTTTGGAGCGTTTGTTACTTGCCGCCGCTCTTGTTTTGCATCTCTCTTTTTTTATTTTTCTTATAGAGTAAATTGCAATTTTGGTCCCTGTCGTTTGGTCAAAGTGTATGTTTGATCCCTATTTTTATGATAGTAGATAGAAAGTCCCTATTTTGAAGTTTGGATTGAAAATACAAATCCTCGATTGATGTGAAATGACCAAATTACCCTGATAGAAAAAGGAAGAAGAAAAGGTTAATGAATTTAATTGATCGAGGACTATATTTGCAATCTAAAGTTCAAAATATGGATGTTTGTTGCACATTCAAAAAAATAAGGATCAAATATGCAATTTTGCCAAATCATAAGGACTAAAAATGCAAGTTACTCTTTTTTTATTACTCTAGTATTTGGATGATTTTTTCTATGTATATATTTTTTAATATTTTGTAGAGTTAATTGCATTTTTAGTCCTTGTGGTATGGCCAAATTGCAGATTTGGTCCCTAAAACTTTGAAAGTGCACTAGATGTCCTCATTTTAAAGTTTTCATTGCATTTTTGGTCCCTATGGTATGGCTAACTTGCAGATTTGGTCCTTGTGGTATGGCCAAATTGCATATTTGATTCCTAAGATTTTAACGTCGTCTAGGCCCATGTAGGGGTGGAAATGAGCCGAGCCGCTCGTGAAAAGCTCGGGATCGGATCGGTAAAAAGCTCGAACGAGCCGAGCCTAAACGAGCTCGAGCCTAATTTGCAACTCGTTTATTAATCGAGCTCGAGCCCGAGCTTTGCTTACAAAGCTCGTTTAGGCTCGCGAGCCCAAACGAGCACCTTGGTATTAAACATATATGCGAGCCAAGCTCGAGCTTATTAACGAGCCCAATAAAGATATATTACGAGTCGAGCTCGAGCTCAAGCCAAGCTTTAACTTTCCATGGCCAAATCTTATAAACGAGCCGAGCTCGAGCCGAGCCCGAGCCTATATAATATACCACGAGCCAAACTCGAGCTTAAAATTTAAGGCTCGAAACGAGCCGAGCTCGAGCTCGAGGCCTTTTAAAACTTAAACGAGCCGAGCTCGAGCTCTGACAGGCTCGGGCTCGGCTCGGCTCGGCTCGTTTCCAACCCTAGGCCCATGGGACCAAACATGCAATGGAATCTTCAAAATGGGGACGTTCAGTGCACTTTCAAAGTTTTAGGGACCAAATCTGCAATTTGGCTATACCACAAGGACCAAAAATGAAATTAACTCTATTTTGTATAAGCTAAGAGTGCTAGATGCAGTGTCGGTTATTCGCAAATTAATCACACTGGCATCTTAGGTTTTTACGCTAAAACACTTTTATAAAACAAAACCTAAAAAACGCTATCTCCAGTATAACATAAAGTATAAGTACAAGTGATTCCTGATTTTATTTATTGTTTTCTACTTTTTTTTTAAACATACACATTTTATTAAACTAAAAATAAAATCTCTTATATAACAAAAGATTTTCAAAAGGTAGAAAGAAAATGTTTGAGCAATTTGAAATTATACCATTAGAAGTGCTCAGTTTTGTCACGTAGGAAAAAAAAAGATTTATTTGTCAACAAAAAGTTAAAATTAAACCAATTTGATCAAGCTCATTTAATAACTTTATAAATTTAATAAATATCTCATACACTTTATATCTCTTAGATTTTATATTTTTTTAATAGAAAAATAGCATATATGTTGTTGTTATTTATAAATATTATTATCAATATGTATTAAATTATTGTATAAAAACTAAATTCTAAATATCGACATGAAAGCACTAATTACTATGATATGTAAATAAATATACAAGATTGTACATATACGAACAACGCATGTTATTCCTATTTATGAGATTAAGTAATGACTGTTTGGAAAAGTCTTTTTTTTTTTACTGTCTACGTTCAATAACGACTTCATTCTTTATAAGTTTAACCCGCGTGTACAAAGATTTAATAATTAAATATGGCTAAAATTATTATTAACATGGATATAAATATCAAATGAAGACAAGACCCCACAGATTACTGTGAGACGAAAACACATACACGATATTGAGCATATACAACGATGCATGTAATTACTATTAGTGCAAATGATGGCTAAGATCTCCTTTCTATTTTAATGATAACAAATACATATTATGAAACACTTAAAATCGTTAACAATAGCCTAACTGAAAACACACAACACCAGACCTGGCACGCCAGGTTTGGCGCGCTCGGTTTTTCAAATGTCGGATTTCCTACCGACAAAAGTTGGTCTTTCAATGCAGGTTTGTACTGATGCGGCAGATTGCAACACCGAAGTTTTACAATCCTCCAAGGCAGAGTACCTAACTGTTGTAGCGTAGTATAGACAAGACTCGGGGGGTTTATCGTTCTCTAGGGGAATAGTGATGTAGGTTCGAAGTGTATGTTGATTTAAGTCTAAAGGTTGAGGGAAGATTATTTTTAGTATTTTTATATTTTATTTAAAGCAAGTAAAAACCTATGATTTGAGTGAAGTTGGTTTTAAACTAATAATTTAACTGAAATGCGATAAAAATAAACGACAAGAAAAGTAAAAGTGGTGGCAAACTTCTTATATGAGGAAAAACGTATTTACCTAAAATTCTATTACTCCCTAATTATCTCTTACTATATTCGTCGAATTGTCACGTCCTTGCCTAATGTATTCCTAATTACCTGTTATGGTTTGGTCAGTATCACATAGTGAACGACACCTGTTTGATTTTTCAAGATCACCCAATAGCTAACCTACGTAATAAATACCTTTCACATTAATAACATAAGACATAAGCGTGCATTGACACGTTTTAGTGGACGTTCAAGCTAGCCTAGTTTTCCATAGCCAGTTTTCCAACTCCTAACATACATACCAGTAAACAAGAGATAACAAATAAAACAATTAATAACTATGTTTCATGCAATCCTAAGTAAACATTAATTAATTTAGTATGTCATAGTAATATAAAGAGAATCATGTAAACAAATCAAAAAATAACATATAGACATGATTGAATAATTGATTAAATACCTTATCTCAATAATACATGAGGTCTTCAATGGTAAAAGAGGCCTAAAATATTGTTAAAAACCAACTAGGGTTCGGTGGTATAAGTTCCTCCAAAGTTGCACATACAATAATGAAAACAATGTGCTTATATTTATTATTGGTTGTAACAACGTCACTTTATGGTTGTGACGTCGTTAGCTCTTATTCCAAAAGTCTCATCTCCTACTCGTGTTAACAATTATCGGCCTATATCTTGTCACAATGTTTTTGTTTAAGTGCATTAATAAGATTATCCCGAATCGAATTAAGGATAATCTTACTGATCTGATTAGTATTAACCAATCAGCTTTTGCTCCAGGTAGACGTGTATCGGACAACATTCTTTTAACACAAGAGCTAATGCACAATTATCACCTTGATAGAGGTCATCCGAGATGTGCCTTAAAGCTGACATTCAAAAAGCATATGACATTGTAGATTGGAAGTTTCTTAGGCATATTTTGATCATTAGTTTTGGGTTTCATACGTGCATGGTATCTTGGATTATGGAATGCGTCTCTAGCACATTATTCTTAGTTAGTATTAATGGCTCACTTCATGGTTACTTCAAAGGTAAAAGAGGTTTGCACCAAGGATATCCTTTTTCTTCATATTTTTTCACTTTTGTTATGGAAATTCTTACTCTTATTTTGAAGTGAAAGGTGCGTAATCCATAGGAATTTATTTTCCATCATCATTGTTCGAACCTTGAGATTGTAAATCTATGTTTTGCAGATGATTTATTTCTTTTTGCTCATGGTGGTGTGAATTCAACGCGCATTATTATGAAGGCTCTTAATGAATTTAAAAGTGTTTTAGGGTCTCCATAGTCTTCCTAAAAGTATGGCTTACTTTTGTAATGTATTGAATCACACTAAGTTGGCCATTCTTAGTGTTCTCCCGTTTGAAGAATGCATTATTCCTATTAAACTTTTGGGTGTGTAAACTTTTATAAACTAATCATAAATCTTTGTAAAACAAACTGAAATTATTAGCAACATACCCAACCAACCTCCCCTATGGTATGTTGCATATTATTCATCTTACAATACAAAAGGAATTATAAAATACAAGAGTTCTTGATCTAACTAAACACTAGAAACTCACAGAGAAAAACCCTAATTTCTAACTTGAAAGACTGCATACAAATGATTTCTCAACTCTATTATTTGAAATTCAAATAACCTATCATCAGATAACAAAGATCAAGCAGAACTGAACTATAAACAAACAAATCTAAACTAAAAATTTCAGTGAATATGAAATGAGAACTCCTTACAGTGCAATTCCCCCTCAGCCTCAATTGAGGGGGTTCACTAAGCTAGCCTATCTTTAAGNAAACTTTTACAAATCTTCCTCCAGTATCAACCAAGACAACGCCGTTGGGCTTTCTGGAAAATGTGGTCTTAGCATTACCTACACTAGCCCGACGACTGATTGCGCCAAGTATGTCAAATTAAAACATTTTATTTCAAAATTTATTCAACATTCAAGTAGTTTTCATAAGAAATACTAAAATTATTTTATATGGTTGATTTTTGCAGGGTGATATAAATGTAAAATACCAATGGAACAACACTCGGATGAGCAAGATTTATAACCATATAATATAAATCGAAACCTTGTTTTATAATGCAAAGCGATATATATATGTATGTGGATTTGCATTTCATTGTGTTTGATTGTATCCAATGTTAATTAATATGATCGATACATTTGGTATACCCCTTCTTGATCTCAGTATGGATCATTGTTTCACAATGTATAATATATGATTATAGAAGAGTGCTAGAACCACAAATGAATCACAAAAAGAAATCCACAAAAAGGATTTGTCATGTCTTGATTGGTGTAGCAAAGAGAAGTGAGAGAAAATATGTCTAAACACACCAATCATCACGTGACAAATCCCTTTTGTAGATTTCTTTTTGTCAATCCTTTGTGGTTCTAGTACTCCTCCTGCTTATATGTCTCATTATAAAGTTAAGAATGACTTAAGCGCTACCATCGTTATACCGTAATCATCTAATATGAACCAGAGCCGGACGAGGAAGCGAATTTAGTAACCTAAACCAAAAGTTGATAAACGAGGTGTGCCTAAAAATTAAAGAATAAAATTTTAACAAAAGATAAAACTCTTCAAACCCCGCTTTCACTAATCATCCAAGATGAAAACACAATGAACCATGGGAAAGTTATGTTGTATTAAAAAAAATCAAATAAAAATAAAATCAAAAATCACAAAACTTTATTGAAATTAAATAAATAAATAAATAAATAACCTAAACGTGCCTAAATCAACAAATACGGAAAAATTGAAAAATGCCGTTCGGACCTAATGCGGCACTCCATCTTTCGGAGGGACAGCGCTTTTGGCTCTCAGTAGCCCCAAAAGTTCTTTGATGTGGCGTCCCAACTTTTGATGACGCGAAGTATTTGGCTAATACGGTGCATCACTTATATATGCTAGTGATTTGCAACATTTACATTAATTTTCTTGATGTGATTCTTATATTTCACATCGCATAAAACTGCAAAAAGAATCATTGTCTAACCATATCTAGGAATAAAACACCTAATAAATTACTGCTAACTTTTACACAGATAGTAGTAAATTTTGATAGATGAACAAAACGGATAACTTGTGTGTAGTACGTAAACATACATCAATCGCGTATGTTAGATGCAATTAAAGTATTACTCCTTATGTTTTAAAATAAGTGTCATGTTTTAATTTTTTGAAATTTTTTTCTTTTTTAATTTAGCTTTGACATTAAATATTTTTCTTTTGTGTTATACACTACTTGATTCAAAATGAAAGAATTGAGTTTTAAATGTAGTCGTCGTCGTCATCATCTTCATCATTATTATTAATACTTTAAGTTTTTTCAGCTCTATCCATTGCTGCATACTGCATGTGAATTATTATTGTAAACTTTTATAAACTAATCATAAATCTTTGTAAAACAAACTGAAATTATTAGCAACATACCCAACCAACCTCCCCTATGGTATGTTGCATATTATTCATCTTACAATACAAAAGGAATTATATAATACAAGAGTTCTTGATCTAACTAAACACTAGAAACTCACAGAGAAAAACCCTAATTTCTAACTTGAAAGACTGCGNTCACTATACTTAATAACTTCAATCCCAAGAAAATATTTCATTTCACCCAAATCTTTTATTAGAAACTTAGAACTGAACAAAGATTTGAACTTATTAATTTCATCAACGTTATTACCAGTAATGATAATATCATCAACATAAACCAATAAAGCCACAAAAACACTATCATCAGATTTAACAAACAAGGAA
The DNA here is from genome assembly GCA_014162995.1 of Artemisia annua. Taxonomy (NCBI): domain Eukaryota; kingdom Viridiplantae; phylum Streptophyta; class Magnoliopsida; order Asterales; family Asteraceae; genus Artemisia; species Artemisia annua. Next base: position 33,465 of record LBNU01037099.1, on the reverse strand, counting down.
TGATCATTTTTACTTTGAATAAAATCAAGTTCATTTAAAACACTAGTAAGTTTTTCATTCCACTTTCTTGGGGCCTGTTTCAATCCATATAAAGATTTTTTCAATTTACAAACTCTTTTATCACCTTCAACAAAATACCCTTCTGGTAATGTCATATAGACATCCTCAACCAGATCACCATACAAAAATGCATTATTAACATCCAGTTGGAAAACAGTCCAACCATTTTGCACAGCAAGACTTAAAACACATCTAACCGTGACCATTTTGACCACAGGAGAAAAGGTTTCTTCATAATCAACCCCTTCTCTCTGGTTATAGCCTTTAGCTACAAGCCTAGCCTTAAATCTCTCAATCTCACCATTAGACTTGTATTTGATCTTAAAGATCCATTTACAACCAATGGCTTTCCTACCAGCAGGTAATTCAACAATAACCCAAGTACCATTTCTATTTAAAGCCTCCATTTCATTATCCATGGCTTCTTTCCACCTTATATTGGTTGCAGCTTCTTTATAGGTTTTAGGTTCAACAGATTTATTTAGATTAGTCACAAACGAATAGTTCTCAGAACTTAAATTCACATAATTGACATATCTATTAAGACCATACTTAACCTTATTATCAAGCTCATAATCCTGCAACCTACTAGGCAACTTGGATCTCCTACTGGACCTCCTAACAGTATCCTCATCAACTATACTTTCTGGATCTAAATCATCTGAACCAAAATTTTGATTAAAGACATTAAAATCTTCACCCTCAGAATCAGACATATCATCGTTAGAAGTTGCATCTACCTGGTCTAAGGCATCATCTGCTATTATACTACCAAGTGTATCATTGTTCTTATCAGTATTAGGAGCAGATTTATGAACAAATTCACTACTGGTAGAGGCAGGATGACTTGCAGATTCATCTACAACTGCAGGGACAGATTTAGGTTCAGCATTTTGATCTGCTAAACCCTCTGCAGATGTAGATTTGTTGTTTGAATCTGAAGTTACCTCAGACTCATGAATAGAGCCATCATCCTTATCAGACTTATCAATATTACCATCACTATTGTCTAATATATCATCATAGGGTTCATTAGATCTTTGGTTATCAAAAAAATTGAGACTGTTTAAATTTTCCATTTCTAAAATATAATCTTTAGTTAAAGATTGATTTTTAAATGGATACACTGTTTCATAAAACTGAACATCTCTGCTAAATAAAATATGTTTTGTTTCCAAACTAAACAATTTGTATCCTTTTTTATCCAAAGAATAACCAATGAAAACACATTTTTCAGACCTAGCAGAGAACTTATCAGAGTTATTGAGAACAGTTGCAAAACACAAACAACCAAAAGATCTTAAATGGGACAGAGAAGGTTCAGATTTATAGACCAATTCATAAGGACTCCTACCAGAAAGCACAGCAGATGGTAACCTGTTAATGAGACCATGAAATAGAGAATTGTATTTTCTTATAAAGCTTATGATTACTTATCATAACTTTATGAGTAGGAAAATATACTAAGAGTAATATGAATACATATAAATCATTGTTCAATGGAATAACGGTACATGTTTTTCTCACTTTTTGAAGGAAGAAATACTAATACATGCTGAACATGTTTATTCTTTCTTTTAAAGGATGATATTGCCTATATATACACGTAACATGCACGTTTGAATCTGACCCTTATCTAATGCAGGTATACTCAGGGTTGGCCCTGGAGGCGGGCGGAGTTAGCGACGACCCGGGGCTTCAAAACAAATATAGTATACGATATACTTTATTTGTTGTATTAAAGTTGGAATAAGTTTTTCAATAGCAAAGTTGTATACCCTCTTTTGGGATCCAAAACAAAAATACCAACCATATATGGTATGTCCCTTGAAACTAGGCTTTTTATCTTATGATAATCTTTGTTTTTCGATTTCTTGTTAGGTTGAAGTATGAAGCTAATAGAAGATCCAATCAAGTATGCATCCAATAATGAACATCTTTAATTTGCATCCATCTATTAACATGTTCCTAATTAATTATCCGTCAAAAAATGAAACATTTACTAGTTGTGCATATTTTGTTTGTTTTCGAATAACAAATATATAGGCAAAACTCCGAACTCCTCCATAGCATATTCTTACGCAAAATGAGCTACACTAGAGAAAACACAAGTTTTGTGGCAAAGATGAGGAAAATGTTTGGTGTTACATTGGCTTGCATGGTGGTAACGGCCATGCCCCATACAAAGGCTATATTATGGTGGTATAGTGCCATAGGATTGTTGTTATACAAAGGCTATATTATGGTGGTATAGTGCCATAGGATTGTTGTTATAGTCTTAAGAAACTCATTATTCCAGTGCAAACACTTTGAGGATAACAAATTGGCATGTGAATGCACGAGCATAGTTTAGAAACCTTTCCTTGGCGTTCAGCTTGACAAGCACGCGACCTTCCTAGGCAATTGGTCTTGACATTCCGTACATTAAACCTGGCACCGACTGTGTGAAGTATGCGAAATGAAAAAATGTTTTATTTAACTTTTAATTTCATAATTACTAGATGTCTCAATAAGACGTATGCTAATTTTCATAACGATGTAAAGCTGGTAGCCTACTGCTATTACGTTTTCATTTAAAACATATGAAAGTCAACCATCCAGATTATCACACTCCCAAAATGTCACAGTAGAAAGGTAATGGGAGCGTGGCTTCATAGTACAAAGTCACCAAGTATATAAAGAACGACCTTTATATGATCCATTTTGAAATACACATTCGATAAAGTTTAAACAAGGTTTTGAATCATTACAAACGCAAGATCTACAATAATAAGTAGATAGTTTTTGAAAAAGTTATCAAACGGTAATTAAATGTATAAGTCTTCAAAAGATGTGACTTGAATGCTCATGCTCCACAATATGCCAATCAACTATCGCAAACATGAGAAATACACGCTAAAGGGTCAACAATAATGTTGATGAGTTCATAGGTTTAAGTATATAAAAGCAGTGTGGCCCCAAGATTTCTACGACAATTATATTACAAATATAAAAAAAGTTACCGTTACACTAAGCTCATGACACAGAAGCTTTGACAGTAAGTTTAAATTTTCACCCAAACATGTGCCTTTCCAAGCACCTGTATGGTTGATAAAGTCTAAGGAACCTATCACGAAATTGATGTTAAATATCATCCCAAAATGATACACCAACTCCATCCCGGATTATACGACGAAAAGAAGAAGAAAAGCCAGCCCATACCCAACATATCTGTTTCCTCGCCCACACTCATGATATCACACCAAACACCCTCACTATATGGTCGATAGTCCTATACTCATCCCCCACCCGATGCTCCATGAATAACATGAATGCTCTTCACAACCCTACACTACAACGCACGAAATTTTACCTTAAACCTCCACCACAACTTCACTTGTAATGCATAAGTCTCGATAGCTATTTAGTTTCATCCAATTGATTCAATCAAATATTCATGTGCATTTTTTTTTCTTTAGAAAAAGTAACAATTGTAGCCTTCCCTTTGTAATCGTCCATCGCTTAACTATCAATTTACTTCGGATCCACCATGTATTTGGTGGATAAATGCGTTGTTTTGGTTATTAGTTAATTAGTGTTTGGATTTCGATCTATTTGACACACGCATACACACATTGTATACACCCTAAGGTTAAAAATGTTAAAGTAAATTGTAAAATTTGTCACTAATCATTCCATTAGGTATTAGTTAATTAGTAAATAAAAATGAGTTTTAGTTTTTGATTCACGACTAATTTGGTGGATAAATGAGTTGATTTATTTATTTGTTAGTTTTCATTTTTGATCTTTTTGACACACATTGTATAATGTATACACACCACGGTTTGGAATTTTAGAGTAAACCGTAAAATTATTTCATGCAATTTGTCTATTTTGTCGCTAATCATTACTGCGAGCAAATGTCAGGTGTTAAGATAATTAGTTCAAACTAAAATAATTCTTTTTAGTGGCCTAACTTATATCTACGAGCAATTAGTTTAAATGCCTAACTCTAGGTAATTAGTTAGGCAATTACTTTAGAGTTTAGAGGCCTTAAACTTATTTACTTTAAGTTTATCACATATGCATGCATCACATCTTAGAACGACTTAACAAAAACATCCTTGAATTCCCTTTGTAAAAAGAATATAATGTTTGTATAATACGTGCTTATGATATACGGAGTATAATATAGTGAATATCTAGTGATTGTTTGGCAGAAAACTATATGCGGACACAAAATATCTTAAATATGATAATTGACTTTAGAATTGGAGGGTTTTGTAAATGAGGCAACTTAGATAATATAGGGTTTTGTATCCCTTGGAAACCTGTTGGAAATCGGTCGGAAATATAGAGTCGTCACTAATTTGTCGGAATATTGTCGATAATTAGCGACGGATTTGTATCCGTCGGAAAATCCGTCGGTGAAAGTCAAGTTTCTAGTAGTGTAAAGTGTTGCACACAAAACTGTCACTAAAGAAACATTTGAAATCTCGAACAACCTTTGGAAATCTCGCACATGTTAGCGAGTTTTATGGGTATTGAAATTGGATTTTTTTTTGTGATTTTCTCTATACTAAAAGGTATACAGAAAATAAACAAGACTATTTCACATGTTTGATTTGCATTCGATATGTGCTTTCTTCACTTGATAAAAATATGTAATAATTTATTTCATCAACAATGGAAAAGTTCTTTTTTAGAATTTAAACCATAGTCGTCATCCATCTTAAAGTCATTTTTAGCTACCTAATCATCATGGTATTCTTGAATAATTTTATTCTATTCTTTTTTTAAATTTATATGCTAATATGATTATTAGAATTGTATGAACAAATTATGAATACAAGTTTTTGAAACAATGCATAATTCTGAAAGAATACATGGCAGAGATTGAAAGAAAGATATAGAAAGTATGAATATAAAGGAGATACCGAGATAGTGTGAAAATTCACTCAACATAAAATATACTACATGAAAATTAATTAAAGAGCAATTTATATATTTACTCAAGTTATCATGGTAATGCAGTCTCGTTATTTCTTTTAAGGGTTTTGCTAACAAGTGCCCGCAGGTCACAAGTTAGAGTGTAATGAACAAACACAAACTTTCTTATTTAATCAAAAAATACATTCAATACATATTAAATAAACTGACAAATTACTATTTTTGAACATAATTTTCACTTAAATATATGAACCAAAACATTCATTTTATTAACACATTAACTTGGCTCAATGGGTATATGTTAGCGGAACCCTTCTTTGAAAACTAAAGATATGCCGTTTGCATTTAAAAATGAAGTTGTATTAAGAAAATTGATGATAATTGATTGAGTAGCTCAAGTTCCCTGAATTAGCTAATCAAAAGATCGTAAGTTTCTTTCTTGGCAAATACATGCACATGCATAAACATACCTATATATAACATTTTCACACGCCTACACTTGATGCATAAACATAAATTAAGAGAAGAAATTTAAATCTACCAAATGGTAAATATGATGATGAAGGTTCTGTGTGTTATGATAGCATGCATAACGATGTCGGTTCCATATACGGCTGCTCAAAAAATTACATGCTCTCAAGTAAAACAATCCTATTATCCATGTTTGAAATTCGTGGAAGGGCGTGGTTCTACAAGTGCAGCACCACCATTATGTTGCGATGGGCTTAGAGCAATTGTCAACGCAGCAAAAACACCCTCTAATCGTTTTGCAACTTGTGACTGCATAAAGTCATATTATCGATCTGATTTTCGCAATATCACCGATACCCAGCTCATTGGCATGGATGCAACATGTCGTGTAAACTTTCCATATCTTAGCACCACTGTCGATTGCCACAAGTATGTCCAGTTTATAACATCTCTGTCCTAAAGTAAATGTAATTTTTTTTTCTTTTGAGTGTATTCAATAATCTTATATTCTTTCCGTCAAAAAATATAAGTTCATTTTGATTTTCAAAAACCTTTTATTCTAACTTTAACCTCAATTATTTTTTATTTTTTTTTTCCTGTTATATAATACTTGATGCAAAATATATAAATGTATTTTTTTATAAATGTATTTTTATTGGTATACTTTTCATTAAATATTACTACCTCCGTCCCTAAATAAATGTCCAGTTTGACTTTTCAGACTCAAACCGGTTCAACTTTGACATTAACAATTTTTGTAGTTGTTATATAATATTTGATGCAAAATATATGAATAGATTGGGTTTTAAGTGTATTTTTCAATGATATATATTTTTTTTTATCATGTATTATATAACACAAACAAAATATTTAAGGTCAAAGTTGAACCAGTTTGACTCTGAAAGTCAAACTGGACATTTATTTAGAGACGGAGGGAGTATATAACACGAAAAAATAATTAATGTCAAAGTTAGAGAGAGAGAGAGAGAGAGGAAAAAAAACTTTGAAAAATTAAAATAGACTTACATTTTAAGAAGGAGGGAGTAAGTTATTACAATGGCTGGTTTATTAAGTTTTCAAGTTTCGGTAAGCTAACAAGTTAGTCAAATAAGATGAAACAAACATCCCCACTTACAATTTTTATTTTATTTTTTTATTTTTTTTATTTTTTTTTTTTTAGTTATTGTGCTATATTTACTTCAAAATATCAAGTACTTTGTAATGTATTATAAATATACTGATAAAAAATTTTAATTGATGACAAATTTTTATTTTTGTTGGATGCACAGGGTGTAGTGATCTTAATGTCGCATGCCAAAGGAAGAGGCACTTGGGTTGCGCAAAATTTAAACCATATTATATAAATATATTGTAAACCTTGTTTTATGTTGTACTAGCAGGGTACCCGAGTGTATTTAAACCATGTATATGGATGTCGATTTGCATTTCATTGTATTCGAGTATATCCGTCTGTTATTACTTGAGTGTATTTACATGTATAAGTAATAAGTGTAACATTTCAAAGTGTATATGGGTGTGTTGCTTGTTATCATATAAAACTACTTGCTTTATTACCAAAGTCAAGGCAAGGATAATAAAGATTTTGTGTGCTATATTGGCTTGTATACGGTGGTAACGACTGTTACTTAAAGCCGCGTCTTGCAGTGACGTGTAAAAATATACAAAACTATAACTTTATATATAGACGTCTATATATAAACGCAAGACTCACGGTGATTGTGTTCGAAGACATTTTTAAAAGTATATGTTACTTATAACTTATTACGATAATATTAGAAATATCTTTTATTAAAAGTAAATAATTAGAGGGTAAAAAGTGAAAGTTTTGAAAACAATTACCAAATCCTACAACTTTTACAATATATTTTGACTAGATTTTAGGCCCGCCCGGCGGGCCGGCTAGCTTCACTATTGTGTCGGCTAAATTTGTTCGGTAGAGAGTGTTTAATTGTGAACATTCTTATATCTTGAAAGTTAATGTATATCATACATTGTAAAAAAATGTTGTAAATAAAACTTGTAACTTTATAATATTAAAATAACATCATTGAGTAAAGATCAAATGAGAAGAATTCTTAAAATAAGAAGGATGAGAAATAACTATAACTACACTTAGAGATGCATCAATTTAAATTAGATGCATCCTAATCTTGTAAATGCCTCATAATATATTTTCTAGCTAAAAATTAGATGCATATACATATATTAGATGTATTTCATCAAGTTAGACGAATCCTATGTATTTTTCGTCCTCTGCGGGTCAAATATGTTGCTAGTACTACTTTGCATCGTTTTCACTTCAAAATCACTTTCGAAACTAATTATGGTGCATCTAAATGAATAGAGATGCATCTAATTTAAGTCGATGCATCTCAAATATACCATTATAGTCATTTCTCATTCTTCTCATTTTAAGATTTCTTCTCACTGGATCCTTACCCTAACATCGTTTTCAAAGTAAACATTTATATCTTTTTAAATTTCATATCTTTGACGATACAAATTGTCTACTTCATATTCCGTATCAGTGTCATTTTTTATTTTATTTTTTGCAATTTTCTTCTTCAAAACGTGTTAGTTTTTTATTAGAATTCTCTTTTTTAAAACGTGTTTCTTGTTTCTTAAATTTCTCTTTGTGTTTATTGTTCTTTAGATTTCTCTTCTTTAAAACGTTTTGTGCTTTATCATATTTTTTATCTTTAAAATGTGTTTGTTTTTTTAGATTTCTCTTATTTAAAACGTGTTTGTTGTTTCTTAGATATGTCTTCTTTAAAACGTGTTTGTTGTTTCTTAGATATAGAAATTTCATAAAAGACTTACTAAATGGAAAGCAAAAAACCTTTCATTTGGTGGTAGACTCACACTTGTGAAATCAGTGCTTGGAGCTCTTGGTACATATTTCTTTTCATCCTTTTTAGCGCCTAAATGTGTACTTAAGTATCTTGAGAAGTTAAGATGTAACTTTTTTTGGGGAGGCTCGATTGATTCAAAGAAACTAGCATGGGTTGCTTGGAAAAAGGTATGTTCTTCAAAGAGTTGCGGGGGACTTGGAATTGGTAGTCTCTACGCATCTAATTTATCTATGATGACTAAATGGTGGTGGCGTTTTCACTCAGAGACCAATTCACTTTGGAGAAGATTTATCACATCTATTTATGGTGAGTATGGTGGCCTCGAAAATGTGGATAACAATACGCACAGATTGCCTTCAAGCCCATGGAAATCTGTAATTGAGTTGAAAAATCATCTTTCGTGCTTCGATATCAACTTGCATACGATTTTTACTCGAAAAGTGGAAGATGGTTCTTGGTTTAAATTTTGGGAGGATCATTGGATAGGGCTATGTAACCTCAAAACATCTTACCCGAGACTTTATGCTCTTGAAAAAACAAAAAATTGCAAAGTCCAAGATAGGTGTTGTGGTGATGGATCTCGAATGACATGGGAGTGGACAAGGCCTATTAGAGATGGAGAGGAAAGGGATCAACTAACTAGGCTTGGTAACCTCTTACAAATTTCACCCCTTCTGATAAACATGATAGTTGGAACTACACATTAGATCCTTCAAACAAGTTTTCTGTTTCATCCATGAGACATCACATCGAATCCATCATGCTTTCTTCTGTCATCGAACCGGTTAGATGGAACAAGTGTCTTCCTCTAAAGATAAACATACATGCTTGGAGGTTGCTGTTGGACCGCCTCCCAACTCGCCACAACCTAGACGTAAGGGGTATCGATCTCGACTCCACTAGATGTCCGGTGTGTGATGATAATATTGAAACAGCTCATCATCTATTTGTTGAGTGCAAGGTGGCTGCAGATATTTGGAAGATGGGTTCGACGTGGTGGGATATTGGTGACTCTCCCAAAGATCTTCAAAGCTTAATTACATGGAGTGACTCGGTAAACCTAACCCCTTTGGCAAAAAACTGTTTTGATGTCGTTATTCAAACTACAACTTGGATCTTATGGAGATATAGGAATAGGATCTATTTTGACGAGAAACCTCCTAGTAAGGATTCGTTAGGAGCCGAAATCAAAGTATTGTCCTACACTTGGATAACAAATAGGAATAGACATGTTAATCCAAATTGGTTAGATTGGATCTTTGATCCAAAGAACGCTTGTAAAATAACGTTGTAATCTCTTTACGCTCTAGTTTCTTGCTAGAGTTTTGTTTTTTTATTATAAATCGTCGTTCAAAAAAAAAAGATATATTTTATTTAAAACCTATTTTTTGTTTCTTAAATTTCTATTTTTTAAAACGTATTTGTTATTTCTTAAATTTCTCTTTCTTCAAAATGTGTTTGTTTTTTCTCAAATCTCGCTTCTTTTAAACATATTTGTAATTTTTTTAATTTCTCTTCTTTAAAACGTGTTTGTTGTTTATTATATTTTCTTTTTGAAACGTGTTTGTTGTTTATTAGATTTTTCTTCTTTAAAACGTATTTGTTGTTTCATAAATTTTGCTACTTTAAAACGTGTTTTTGTTTCTTAAATTTTTCTTCTTTAAAACGTGTATTTTTGTTCTTTTAAACTTGTATGTGAACCTAGTTCTACCATGGAAAAGCAAGGGGAAGATTCGGATAGTGATGAGGTTATATTGATGATGACATGGCTTGATATATGGCTAACTCGAATCATGCTGGTGGAGGAGCTAATGATGCAAGTCTTCTTGAGTATGAAGATTATGATAGTTACGAGTATGATGTTAATGACTACTTAAGTACTGAGGAACAACTTGCTTTCTGTGACACATAGGACATCTATATCCGTGATAGAGTTCGGAAGTAGTTCTAGTTTTGTTGTTGGCATTTTACTTTGGTAGGTTCATAAGATTGGCTTGCCTCTCTTATGATATTTATTTTGTTGTGAAGCACAACATAGATGCCGTTTGTTTGCATGTAATGGGCTGAGATGGGATTCACCTTCCCATTCATTGTTGTTTTTGGAGTAATATATTCTTACCTGGGGAAACCCTTTTACAAAAATAAATAAATAATGATGAAGAAAATAAAATAAAATAAATCATGACTTGTTTGTGTCATTGTATTGTGTCTTAATTAGGTATTGTGAATTTGTTGTCCGAAACAACATATGTGGTTTAGCTTGGAACACTGTCTATGAACGGACTGGATGTTCTCTGTTTATGTGCTGAAGTGGAGACATGTCTACGGCTTAGAAAGAAAATAACTGATACTGTACACCGAAAAAACATGACATAAAAAGATGACCGGCCCTAAATTATGGCCAAACCATGCGCTCTTCATAATACAAAGTATGTTTTACTATGAAAAACATATTCACAAACGTGTCTTTTCTTACTAAGAAGACCTGTTGCCTACACAACAAACATAAGTATCTATAGCTTTTTATCTCCTTTAGTTATAATTTATACCTTGTAACAAGTCAAATAGTTTTTTCCGCAAAAGGGAATTTCCCCTTTGGGGTTAGACCTAATCCACCTACCATCCATGCCGTGATTCATTGCTTTATCTTAGTTTCATTTTTTAGCATGCGTATTGACCTTGGCGTTAGGCTTCTTTCCCTCCAACCTTTTAATCATTATTCCTGCG
>LBNU01037099.1:6132-22396 GCA_014162995.1 Artemisia annua | reverse complement strand
TCTCCCAGAAGATCTTCAAGCTCTTAAGTTGTACGATCAGTTAGCTACGAGTAACCTTAACCCCTTTGGCAAAAAACTGTTTTGATGTCGTTATTCAAACTACAACTTGGATCTTATGGAGATATAGGAATAGGATCTATTTTAGAAGAAACCTCCTAGTAAGGTTCGTTAGGAGCCGAATCAAGTATTTCCGTTACACTTGGATAACAAATAGGAATAGACATGTTAATCCAAATGTTAGATTGGATCTTGATCCAAAGAACGCTTGTAAAATAACGTTTAATCTCTTTATCTTAGTTCTTGCTAGAGTGTTTTTTTATTATAATAATCGTCGTCAAAAAAAAAAGATATATTTTATTTAAAACCTATTTTTTGTTTCTTAAATTTCTATTTTTTAAAACGTATTTGTTATTTCTTAAATTTCTCTTTCTTCAAAATGTGTTTGTTTTTTCTCAAATCTCGCTTCTTTTAAACATATTTGTAATTTTTTTAATTTCTCTTCTTTAAAACGTGTTTGTTGTTTATTATATTTTCTTTTTGAAACGTGTTTGTTGTTTATTAGATTTTTCTTCTTTAAAACGTATTTGTTGTTTCATAAATTTTGCTACTTTAAAACGTGTTTTTGTTTCTTAAATTTTTCTTCTTTAAAACGTGTATTTTTGTTCTTTTAAACTTGTATGTGAACCTAGTTCTACCATGGAAAAGCAAGGGGAAGATTCGGATAGTGATGAGGTTATATTGATGATGACATGGCTTGATATATGGCTAACTCGAATCATGCTGGTGGAGGAGCTAATGATGCAAGTCTTCTTGAGTATGAAGATTATGATGGTTACGAGTATGATGTTAATGACTACTTAAGTACTGAGGAACAACTTGCTTTCTGTGACACATAGGACATATGTATCCGTGATAGAGTTCGGAAGTAGTTCTAGTTTTGTTGTTGGCATTTTACTTTGGTAGGTTCATAAGATTGGCTTGCCTCTCTTATGATATTTTTTGTTTGAAGCACAATAGATGCGTTTGTTTGCATGTAATGGGCTGAGATGCGGGATTCACCTTCATTCATTGTTTTTTTGGAGTAATATATTTTACTGGGGAAACCTTTTACCCAAAAATAAATAAATAAATGAAGAAAATAAAATAAAATAAAATCATGACTTGTTTGTGTCATTGTTTGTGTCTTAATTAGTAATTGTGAATTTGTTGGTCCAAAAAATATGTTTTAGCTTGAGTTATGAAGGATGATGTTTTTTTATGTGTGAGTGAACATGTTATGTTAAAAAGAAAATAACTGATATGTAAGAAAAAACATGACATGAAAAAGATGATCCGGCCTAAATTATGCCAACCTGCGCTCTTATAATACACGTATGTTTTATATGAAACAATGATTCACAAACGTGTTTTCTTACTAAGAAGACGTTGCCTACACAAAACATATATCTATAGCTTTTATCATCCTTTAGTGTATAATTTATACCTTGTAACAAAGTCGAAATAGTTTTTTCCGCAAAAGGGAATTTCCCTTTTGGGGTTAGAACTAAATACACCTACCATCCATCTTATTTCACAAGTATTGTTATCTTAGTTTTATTTTTAGCATGTTATTGGACCTTGGTTAGTTTTCCTCCAATTAATCATTATTTGCGTAATTAACATCCAAATGTTGTTTATTGGTTACAAATAGACAGTTTAGTTTAGTTTTTGGGTAAAGGTTTTTACACCCGGTAAATAAATTACTCCAAAAAATATTGAAAGTGCGTATGATGTGAGTGAATCTCACATCTCAATCCGTCTCACATCTCGATCCGTTATATAGGCATAAAACAAACGCACCATTTATGATTCAAGCTATACTTATCATAAGAACCAAGCTTATGAACTATTATAAGGAAAAACAATCGCTAACTAGATTACATTTGACTCACAATGTACCAAATATAACCTAGTGTCTAATCTGCCTTCGGAATGTGATATGGAACGCAAAGAGTTTAGTTTAGTTAATAACATGCGTTTTGTATTGGATTATCAAAGAGGTATTTGTTCATTAAGTACCAGAGCTACTATTTTTTAGAGATAAACTACAAGTTTCATATTATCGGTCTTAAAACTTCAACTTAAGTCTTTTTTACGCACTTTTTTTAACATGATAACATAAGTTATGAAGGAAATATAATTTTTTATTTTGTTGACACAAAATTATATTGCACCCTATAAATATATTGTTCCCACCATACCATATATTTACTTCCAACAAAAACAAGATACATAAACTTTTTGTAACACAAGTTTTTCAACCATGGTAGGGATGATAATGAAAGTGTTGTGTATTCTGGTGGTTTTGATGCCTTATACCGAGGCTGCCACGTCATGTGGTATATCAAAATGCGTATACCACCTGAACGCGAGTATTGGTGGTGGTGCAGTGCCACGGTCATGTTGCAATGCACTTGAGGATCTAAATGCTACTCTGCGAACAACCCATGATCGACAACAATCTTGCGCTTGTATAAGTAAGATGTATAAATCTTTGGGAAACTTCAAACATGAGAACGCGGTTAACCTTCCCAGAAAGTGTCGTGTTAACATTACTTTCATCATCCCAGAAACCGATTGTGCTAAGTACGTACATCAACTTAATCAGCATACTTATATATTTTCTTACACATATATTTTCCAACCACATTTATTAATCCAAATATATGCTAAATATATTATCAGCCTATTAAGCATATAGAGAAATATTCATAAACAAATGCGTAGTAATATTTTTCCTTCTAACTCTCAATATCTTTAAAAAGACAATTTAGACAATCATATAGTTTGCTGGTTTCTTGCATTTGCTTTACACTATGATTTTTTTCTGAGCACTTTGCGACGGGTAAATCAATTTCTACGTTTAAATTTTTTTGTTATCGAAAAATTTAACATAATGTTGTTATTTTTAGTTTAAGAAAATACCTTAATAAGATTTTTACTACAATTATGTCCCCAAATTAATATAATTGTTGATTTTTGTCTAACTTCTGGTTCGAAATGTTTTATCTAAGATACTATAACTCTAAAAAATTATATACTTCAAAAGTTACGATAACTAAACATTGTAAAAACTAGTTGGTATCTTTAATTAAGAGATGACTTAATGCAGACACACCCTCAGTTTTATTGCTTAATATTTTCAGTCATCTCTCTCTATTAAGTCACAAACAAACAATTTTCATATAACTTAATTAATTCAGTTTTTTTCATATTAAGTCAATTAAGTCGAAAACAAACACCCCCTTATTGATATAAAAAAATGAATTCAACCTAAAAATGACTTAAATAAATGAATTTAATCAAAGCAAAAAGTACGTGAAGTGAGAGATCACTCGAGGCTCAATATTTTGAAGCTCAAAATTTACTCCATAGATTATTATATACGTATGGACGCATAACTTTTTTTGAACAAAGCTATATGGTGAAAATTATATGGCTCGATATTGTATGAATTCATCAAACATAAGGATACCGTAAGAAATAAATGAAATGAGATGGGTGAGAAGTACTAATATATTTCTAGAAGTGATTTTGAAAAAGAAAAGTGTGATAAGAAATCACAGCCACTTATTTCACATGTCAGAACCGGTCGGTTGAATCGAAAAAGATCAGGTTCAAGTGTTCAACAGGAAAAATCGGAAACCGTTTAGAAAAACAGTTTGATGTCAGGTCAGGTTCTAAAAACCATGTTTCTGAAATGTTGACATTCCGAACTTCTGCGATAGTTATGTGAAATAATCAAATAAATACACTTTATCCGATTTTTTTAGAAACAAAATACTATATATTAAATTTTGATTTCATAACAATGCATCAATAAGTATACACTTTATTTAAATGATAACACATGTGGACTTGGAAAATTAAACTAACAATGTAGATCTCAGTAATGAAGCTCAACATGAATTGCAGTTTTAAATGAGCTTCCAATTTAAAATTTTGTAGAATGGGCTTTTTCAGTTTTAAAAAATGGGCTTTTCTATATTACTAGTACATATTGAGAAAGGGCTTTGTTCAGTAGATGGGCCTTTACTTTATCATTTTTTTTAGAATAGTCATGTTGTTTATTTGTTAAAAGCTTATGTATTACACTCACAAAAATGCTTATGAATAAAGATTGGGTTTTGCTAACAACGACTCTAATAATAAGATGTATTTTATTACATAGTTATAAATGAATAATTATGATTGGATGACAATTTCAAAAGAGATGGGCACAATCCCGAAAAACATAGAAGCACAACAAACAATTTGATTTTGATTGGGTGATTCAAGTACTTAAAATGAAATGTGGTAGAAATAAACTTGTTAACCATGGCCCTTTGTCGTAGTTTTTGTATCATCTTTGTCTTGCTTTAAATTTAAATAACTAAGAAAACAACTTTTTTTGTAGCAGAAGAGGTAACTTATATTCCGATTTTATATAGCATAGATTAAGCACCATTTTATTGCAATACAAAAAGTGTGATACACTAAATTTCGATATGTTACGTTTTGCTTATAAACATGTTTTACCTAGTTAAAAATGCTTCTTCTTCTATTTCCGGCCAAAATATTCCCTAAAATCGCCTCTCTATCAGTATTCAATTTCTAATTTATCTTATTGGTATGCAATCGATCTTTGGGGAATGTTTTTTCTTTCTAAGGGGTGGCGTATGGTGTTTATCTCCCTAGGGTTTTGTGGCCGCCAATAACCTCTTCCATCCTGTCATTATTATTCTTATCATTAACGTTTTTTCTCAATTAATCCTTGTGGTTATTAGATAAACGTTATCAGATCTGATTGGATTAGGTTATATGATTAATCGTCTTTGCTGGTTGACCATGTAATCGAATTGAAACCCTAACTATTCGATTTATAATGATTCTGTATGGATCGTGTTTCTTTAGGGTTTTAAGTCGGTTTGCAAGTTATCCTTATGAGGGTATTTGTTGCTGGTAAGTTCCTATATGGATTCATGTTGTTTTGAACGTGGGTTAGAGAGAGGGCTGTCGATTTTGGGTGGCTATTTGATTAGGGTTTCGTTATCCTATGATTGTTGGCCATACTGGTTGTTTTAAACCGATTAGGGTTTTGATGGGTTGGTCGACTTGGGGTTTTCATTACCATTGGTTCTGTCTCCTTGCAAGATCGATCATAGGTTGTACAAGGATGCGTTTGTATTGGATTGCCTCGTCACTCCGATTAGGTTTTTCAATCTTCCTTGTTGATCCCCTAAGCGTTCTTGGTTTAGGTTTATATGGTGGTGCTGCGTTTCAATCTTCTGTTGGTGTTGATTCGTGGCTTGGTGTCGATGCTAGGGTTTTTTTTATGGTCATGTAGCTGCTGTAATTCGATCATGTTATTAGCTTTTTGATCATTTAGTTCGCTAGTATTGGGTAAGTTCTGTTGGGACAGATGATTGTTGAGGGTAGTTATTACACTTGGCTTTGGTGGCTGTGCTATNTTTTATGGCATGTAGTGCTGTAATTCGATCATGTTTAGCTTTTTGATCTTAGTTCGTATATTGGGTAAGTTCTGTTGGGACAGATGATTGTTGAGGTGATTATTACACTTGGCTTTGGTGTGTCTATAATCATCGGAAAACCCTAAATTTTATTAGGGTTTATTATCTTTTTGATTTCAGGAGCGAAGCCTATAGTATTATCATTCTTCTACTGGTGAATGGATAGTGTTCTGATCTGGTTTGATAACCTATTTCATGGACGGGGTGTTATTTGTTTGCTGGATATAGATGAATCGTTATGTGGTGATCGACCCTGCATGTGCTGTATGATTGGGTACTTGTTGCTGTACAATTCTGATTCTCCCTATTCATTCGACATGGATGTCTTTTGTAAGTTAGGGTTCATTAACCCTAGGTTTTTGGTATTCTTGGATCGGTAGGCTGGTATGCAACTATGGTTTAATTTCTGGCATGTACTTTGATGTTGCATTGTTAGTAGGTTTTGCATTTGTGCTGATCATGAGGATTATATTAAGTTAAGTTAAAGTTTCTTATCAAAAAACTCTGGGTGTATGTATACGGGTTGCTGCTGTTCATATTGGAGGTTAAGTTTTAGTGGTTTCTTATCAAAAACCTTGTGATCGTTATGAAGTTAGGGCTCAACCGCTATTGTTTGGTACAAGTTCGCTGACTACTCAAGTTTTGGTTCGTTGAATGATGTATTAATTGTATGTCATACTGGTGGGTGGACTGTTGATTGTTGGTGCGTGCATTGGTTTTATTATATAAGTACTGATCATTATTGATGATCCAATGCTGCATCATTGAAGGTTATGGACTTCTACAACGACGTGTGATGATGCAAGAACTTATTTTTATTTGTAATCTTATAGTCGTTGTAGTTTTTTGTTCATATAGTAATTGCTTTTGTATAGCATGTTAGTTTGGTCAGTTGCACATGTTGTGCATGTTAGTTTTAAGAATGGTATGTCATTCTTAGATAGGTGTCTTGTAAGTGTCCTAAGGGACTGGGGGCGAGGGAATTCACCCTCGTCATATTGTACCTCAACGTTTTTTGGAGTAATGAATTTTGCCAGGGTGTAGACCCTTTTACCCAAAAAAAAAATGCTTCTTCCCTTTAGATAACAAAAAATATTTCTAGTTTTGAATACCATATGTTAATTTTTTAACGTAACAATGTGATATACAGAGCACTTTTATAAATGTCAATTGAGCATAGCTTGTAACAAGACTCGGGCTGTGTTTGTTTTTAAAAAAGAGGCTCTTAACAGCCTCTTAATCTGAACCGTTCAGACGCGGTCAGACATTTTGGCCGTTCAGACCGTTTTTTTTTTTTTTTTTCCCGTTCAGACGCGGTCAGAGGCAGTAAGATCTTAATGGTCTAGACTTGAGAGGGGTGTCTTAATCCCTCTTGTTGCCTCTTGTTGACAGAAAAATAACCAAAAAAAAATTAGTACGAGCAAGCAAATGTGCGGTTCAAACATGAGTTTTTTTTTCCCGTTCAGATGCGGTCAGATTCAGACATTTACGCCTCAGATTCAGATTCAGATGTGCGGTTCAGATTCAGATTCAAAGCCTCTTAAAAAACAAACACCACCTCGATTTCCGGGTATCTGAACAGAGAAAACCGCATCTACTCCGTAGTTAATCAATACCTCTTTTAAGATCTGTATCAATCTTATCTTATCTATTGAAAATACATGCAACACTATTACCACCTTATATAAGAGTCCTAGACGTTATACAACTACAAGTTTCTTGTCAAAATTTCTCTTCACAAGCACAAATTTCATGCAATATATAATGAACACCGCGCTTTTTAACCCCCGCAAAGCCACAATCCATGCAACACAATTACACACAAAAATAAACATTATAATAAAAAATAAACATTATAATACCAATGTCAGGCGGAGCAAATGTGGCGTTCATGGTGGTACTCATCGCCATGTTGGCAAGCATACCCCGTTTCACTGAAGGCGGGGTTACTTGCCAGCTGGTGGTCAGTAGCCTAACTCCATGTGCTACTTACCTTCTTAGAGGTGGTCAAGTGCTTGATAGATTTTGCAAGGGGGTGAAGTCGTTGTATAAGGAGGCAAGTACAACCAAGGACCGTCAGACAGCTTGCCGATGCATTGAACAAGCCACAACGTTGGTTCCAGGAATTAAAATAGACCACGCACAGGATCTCCCTGGAAAATGCGATATTTATATTCCTTACAAGATTAGTCCTGCCTTCAACCGCTCTACGTAACTTTTTTTTCTTAAAACTCTTAACACGCTTATGAAAACACATAATCCCTTGCATGCATATGAGCGTAAACAAATAAAACGAGTCACAAAAACCTTTAAATTCACATAACGTTGTAAACTTTTGTGTTGTACCACTACTACTGACTGACTATTCTCTATAGTATTACAAGTGTTAATGCATACAATGGCGAATCTAAAAATTTGTTAAAAGGTATGCACTTATAATATCCGTTTTGCCTTAATGTACGTATTTTCATCTTGTGTTCCAGGGTACAATAAAAAGGATGTGATCGAACGCAAGTGAAACAAGACATACGAGCATATCGCATTATTATTAGTAGTCAGGATCCATTATCGATTACTCTAAGCTTGTATCAACTAGCTATGTTTTTACTAGTAGTGATTGCTTCTTAAAGAATATGTTTTCTCTATGCATATATAAAAATTATGATATTTACTTGTATCATTTTCCTTTGTTTTGCATTATTCGGTTTGTATTAGACTATTAAGTATAGATACTCTCAATATATCCTTAGATTTTAAATGAGACATTAGTTTTAAGAACAGAAAATTGGTAAGATCTCAAGATTACTCATTTAATCTTTCGCGGACTCATATACTTATATGAGTAAATAGTCAAGACCATATTATAGGACGCACATTCGAGCTTATGAAGCAATTCTGGTTGTGCATTGACGGGGAAACTATAATAGTTGTTGTAAATAAAGTAATCGATAAGTTTGAACACTATGATCATAGTTAAGTTCTTCATGCCATGAGCATGGTCGGAACCATAACTAAAAATGATCAAATGCGTTTAAAAAAAACTAAATAAGACTGTAAACACAAATTTTGAGAACCACGTGCATTTCGGAAAATTTTAGATTTTTAACATAAATTAACACTACGCCAGAAAAATCTATAGATGTCTCGTGACTCCAGACACCCACCTTGGTTCCGTCACCGGCTATGAGTCAAATACGCACAACTCGCATGATGTGATACTAGATTTATTTTAAGCAAACAAAACTTTTTAATATCACGAAAAGACATCGATAATCTTTATACCTTCTCTTTATTATATGGTGTAAAGAATGAATATATATGAATGAATGAGCTATGTAAGTAGGAGATAAAATATTGAAGGTGGTTTTGTCGAAATGTCATTGGTCAAGTCAAATTAACTATAGGCATGAATTGTGCATGAATGCAATACAACAACCATTTCTATTTATAAATAAATCTATGCTTTGAATGTCATTTATATACTAACACATTTGTTGAATGTCATTGTTGTGTTAGGTAAGCCACTATTATCACTTCAAACAAAGTGTCCACATATACATGATAATATGATATATAGATATTGCTTTCTCATTAAAGATGTATTTAAACTGCAATCGTCATAGGTTGAGGACAAGGAATAAGTATAATTTAGTATTAGTTAAGAAAGCAATATTTTGTATCATTATTGACATTTTTCACCCTTTTAAAGCATTAGTCAAATTTGCACAACTCACGTAATCTACAAGCAAACACTACATCAATTGATGGACAACACCATTTTCGTATATACGTGTCAATCTCTTTTTTATTTTATCATAGATCTTTTGATGTAATATGCAAGATCACTATCGTAAATCACTCAGAGGTGACCTAGTGGTAAAAGCCTTAGGACTAACATCACTAAAATGTGTAAGATCACATGTTCAATTCAAACCATTTTTGGGTAAATACCCGTTTAAATATGTGTGACAATAATTCAAACCATTACTGATTAGTCGGCCCAAAATCAAAACTCGTGATTATCCAAAAAACAATGACTATCGTAAAACCTTTGAAATTCATTTCAAATAATTGGCACTTAACTTCGATGCATGTACAGTTCATCATATACCATTGCACACTCGTACGTGTAGTCACATTGGTGAATGACCGAGAAAAAGTAACTAATTATTTTTCTTAATGTTCAGTTTTTGAATAACATACATTCATATGTATCATTATCAGTAATCAACGACATTTAGACTCAGTTTTTAAGGTTTTTTCTTTTTTTTTTTTTTTTTTTAGTAAGGAAAAATAAATAAATAAATAGAAAGTAAATATTTTGAGCGCAATTTTGAGAAGAAATATTTTACTTCAAAATCAACAAAATTATTCTTCTTTTTTAGTCATTTTACTTTTCTTTTCCTACTTAAGTAATACTTGAAAACATAACATTTTCTGTTTCACTTCATTTGTTTAAATTTTCTTCCTTAAGAGATACTGAGAATACAATGTTAAAGAAAAACAAAAATTAGTTTTACTCGGTCTTCACCTTGATTATGACTAAAAACATGAATAATAAAATTACATGTTAATCCAATCGAGTTAGTCCATGGTCTTACCGGCCAACATGACTTGTAGGCATAGATGTGGACCGAGGTCATTTTCATATTTCCACAATACAAAGATCATCATGTAAGAGAAATAATATATCTTCTTACTACTTGTTCTTATTTATATTTCTATTCACTGGATCTTGAAAAGTGCTAGAACTAGCAGTTTTGATGTTAATGAGTAAAAAATACATATAATATTGTGATGTATACAAAGATAAATAGACATATAATTTTGGAGGATATAGCAAAACTCTATCATGCAACTATTTTCTGGTCTAGACTCTTAGTTTCAAAACTTGAGATTATGCATTCAGCATTCTTAGTCCGAGTAACAACCTTTGTAATCATTGACTAAACATATTTCAAATGATGCACGTATCATTTTACTACTTTCCCCTTTAAACTTTAGTATCTTGGACATGTCTCATATTCGATGGCGATAATTAAGCTATTAGCCATAAGTTGCATGGAATGAAAGGAGACAATTCAGCTGTGGCAGTTATAGCTTGTTCTCAAATCATCAAGCATTGTGCTAGGATATTCGATAGCGATAATTTTGCTAGGATATTCTCGATTCGTATAAACAAAGTTATAGCTTGTTCTCAAATCATCAAGCATTTCAAGCATGAAGCATATTATGTATGTTGCAGATTCGTTTAAAACGTTCAAAAAAATAAAATCGTCAAGCATTTTGGAGAGGACTAATTTTGTACTCGTAACATACTTTTCCAAACTTAGCAAAAGTCATTTTCGTTATTCTCGTTTGGTAAATGGAATGTGAATAAACGACTTGGAATGTTTTGAATTCAAGTTCTTCGTTGAAGAGGAACGAATAACGATTAACGAACAATAACAATGAAACTAATTTTCCAGTCATGAGTCTCATAGTTGACGAAAGAATGAATTGAAACGAATGATATCCACGCACGAACATGGTCCAAAAGACCAAATTTCTCGTTGATTATTAAAGGAAATGAAAAGCTTAGCTTTAGTTGTCTTTTCCGTTCATTCTCCACCCCACAAGGAATAGCTAGCTACAACAACTTTTCTTTTTAATGGGCACCAACTGAAGCGAGCACGAGCCGAAACTCGAACCCGTGACATTTTATCCACAAAATCTCTTCAATGTTGGATGATGGGAAAAACCCATATGTATAATTTTACTAGTAACCATTATTTATAATAATGAAAACTCTAGATACCCTAATCTCACAAACAATGATTGAGCTTATTTATCCTCTAATACTTCTCGCAGTCCGAGTGACGAAATCACAAAAACTCTGAGACTGAAGAAGTAAACATTGATAATTAAGCTTATAACTATCATCATTAAAATTAACATGTGAAAGATTTTTTAAGTTTAAAGCTTACTTCGTGTATGCAGCCCTAAAGTACACGTGTGACAATTGAAAATCTCATAACTTACTCGACCAAAAAGCGAGATAGGCTTAATTTTTGAAATGTGATGAGCGAATATAATACAATCAAAAGCTAATTGTGGCCTTTAATAATATACGATTCTCATTAAGTGAAGATAACTAGATCGATAATATAATCAAAAGTTGGTCTTATTAGAATAATATTACGAAGGCTAATTCTTTTGATAATTGGCAGAAATTGTATCCAAAATATGACACAACCTCGTTTTGTGTTTACTAAGTTGTAAGTGCTTGAATAAAGTATTTATTTATGCGATTAGTTGTATATGCATGGACTTATGCATCTATGATTCGCATTTAGGTAATCCGTTCTACATATAATGAAAAAATTATAATTTTTTATTAAATGTCTAAAATATTTAAAACTTAAAATTAAACAATACATATAATAAAACATATTGTACAAATCATTCAACACAATTTCTCCATTGAATGCACCAAAACATTTCTAATATTGAAAATTAAGCAATACAAAATTAAGCTAATAATACAAGTCAATTAAACACAATTAGCATATACTATTCAATTCAAACCTATAGAATTTAAAATTAAATAACACAAATGGTAAAGCAAATGATACAACATAATACACCCGTTGTACAAACTTGTAAAACAAAAAATTCAAGTATTATTATATTATGGCCATTGGTTATTGAATTAGCATGCATCCTCTTAAAAGTAAACATCATCATTTTGTACGTAAAAACCTTTTGAACGCTAGACCAAAGAACTAGTACAATACGTGTGCATTGCCCAGGTCTAAGGATTAAATAATTTACAAAGAGTATTGAGAAACTTGCTGTATAAACAAATACTTAGAAATTAAAAAAAATAATAATAAAAATCAACATAGTAGAAATTAAACTTGGTTTCTTTTCCTCGTCTTGATATTAACCATTGACAAAATAACATCCATCTCCGTTTCCTACATATAAATAAGCAATTTCAATTAGATACATATGAACTTCTATTCAATTTCGGAGTAATAACACATACATTATTTGTCAATTGTATATTTCAATCCATAGCATCATTAATAGTACCATCATACCAATAAACAATACTCTTATCATTCGTGTTTCAATTTAATAACAACGTTTCATTTCCATGTCACCAAATTTGTCTCCTTTTTCTTTTTATTGGATGCACGATTCACCTCATCAAGCAACGACTGGGTATTGTTGCGACATGGTCCTGTTTAAAGAAAGGAAACAACGACTGGGTATTGTTGTGATACAACAATGTTATATAAACGCATAAATGTCAAAATAAGCCACAAAATTGTGGCTTATGTTAATAAGCCGAAACATATATAAGCTAATAAGCTATAAACAAACACCCCTTTAAACACTCAATTTTAAAATATATAAGAGTAAATCATATATTTTAGACAGAACTTGAGTTGCAACGTTTCAAAAAAACATTCATTATTGATTCGGAATCTCGGATGTTTTTGTGTAACTTAACTTCAAATATTTAACTAAGTTAAAAGATATAATATACGTGTTAGTATGACAAAGTTGAACTTGCATCCTTTAACTAAACAAAAACAAAAGACGTTTTATATTGGTGGAACTTAAAAAGTCATCACTCCTATTTTCTTATGACGTGATTGATTATCGAGGAAAGCTGCAACTTAGCATCGTCACAGTCACTAACGATGTTGCTAACATGGCTGAAATCTTGCGATGACACAAGATATCAAGCAACTAAAAACTTCGATAAAGGGCAACTTTACTAATGGTCGTTGTCGCAAACGGCAGATACCTTAATTATATTTAGGTTTTTCTAACCTGTGCCCCAATGCACACAAGATAAGAAGGCATAGACTCACAAAAAAGATTGGTATCCATAAACCGACTCTCACCTTGGCGATTCTCGAAACCCTTCATCCCTAAATCGTTTTTTCTAATTCTTTCCTCTAAAACGTATGTTTTTGGCTTGTGATTGCTTCAGCTACTATTTTACTTCTTGTTTGTCATTAGTTTGATCTTTTGCTGCTAATTCCATATTGTTTTTAGTGTCTTTAACGATTTAGGGTTCTTTACTTTTCAAACCGACTTTTTTATATTTGGTTTTACATTCTGTAAGGGTTTTGTTCCATTATTTATTAGACCGATCACTATCTCAATTAAACATTATCATTCATTGATCGATCCATGGCTGGAGATTAGGCTTTATTGTTGTTTCGTGTAAACCCTAACTGTTTCAGTTAGGGTTTTTCCTTGATTAACGATTGTGTATTTTAAGTGTACGTGGGTTTGAGAGATGAATAAGGGGTTCTTAACTAATTTACATGCGATTTCTGGTTCTGCTGGCCCTAACGTAGCTGCTGATTTTGGTGGTGAGAGTGATCGACCTTTGGATACCAATCCTCAACAAGTGAAGCCGGTTTCACTTGATTCCTCTCATTATCCGTCTATGTCGAATGCTTCTCCTTTGTCGAGTTTTGAAGTAGCTATGCAATCACAGTTGGGAGAGGGGAATAATACATTAACACAACCTGTTAATGTGAATATTGAAGAATTAAATGCTACTGTTGATTTGTCGAAGGTGACTATGAGGAAACATAAGAAGCCTAAGGATGTTAATCCTAGTTCTAATCAGCCTATACTTGCATCGTCTGGTCCTATTATTACTGAGTGGAGTGTTGATGATGGAGATATTGAATTATCTACGATTGTGGATAAGAATAATCAAGTGAAGCCGGTTTCACTTGATCCTTTAGTTAATGATCCGAATGGTCCACATGGGGCTTCTAACAAGTCTCATAGTTCTGATAAGGTTGATATGAATGCACATGGGGCTGTTGGTATTGAGAAGGTTGGTGTGGATGCTTTGAAACAACCTTCTACATCGTATGCTGGTGTTACTTCTAATGAACCTAAGAAATACATGTCTAACTTTCGTAGGCTGGAGTGTAGCAAGAAATCAAACGGTGTGGATCTTTCTGTACCTATGAAAGTGGTTGAAGAGGTGAACAATAGGTTTGAGAATACTCTGTATGGGTACTTCCTTGGCCAACGACTTGCTTTTCCTGTTGTCGATTACTATGTACGCAATGCGTGGGTTAAGTTTGGTATACAGAAGGTAATGATGAATGCAAAGGGGTTCTTTTTCTTTAAGTTTAACTCGAAGAAAGGTGTTGATGATGTTCTTGAAAACGGTCCTTGGTTAATTAGAAATGTACCTATTATTCTTAAACCATGAACATTGAACACCAACTTGCTTAAAGAGGATTTGACCAACATCCCGGTGTGGGTTAAATTCCATGATGTTCCTCTTGCTATGTTTTCTGATGATGGTCTTAGTCTTCTTGCCACATTGATTGGTACGCCTAACAAGTTAGATGCTTATACCAGTCAAATGTGCAAGGAATCATGGGGCCGTAGTAGTTTTGCTAGATGCATGATTGAAGTGAAGTCGGATCAGGTGCTTCGGGATATCCTCATTGTTGAGATGCCCTTACTTGATGGTTTGGGTTCGACTACGGAGAAGATACGGGTTGAATACGAGTGGAAACCACCTCGTTGTGATAAGTGTAAGATCTTTGGTCATAATCTGATTGATTGTCCTAAAGTTGTTATACCTTCTGTTCAGCCTACTAAGCCTGTTAATGATGGTTTCAAGACGGTCAATAACAAGAAGAAAGGAAAGCAAGGTGGTTCTACAACTACGGGTCAAGGAGGGTTTACTAAACCTGTTGTGGGTAAGCAATTTCAGTATCAACCCAAAAAGACTCCTCCAGAACCTAAGAAAGTGGATGACACTAAGAAGAAGACTTCGGATGTGGCTAGTTCGAGTGGAACAAAGATTTCTACATCTAACCAGTTTGATGCTCTTAATATGGATGATACGGATGCTTTTGGTATTCCTACTAATGACACCAACAAGGATGTGGATTCTGGTCGTACAATGGAAGTTAATGAGGATGAGTATATTAAGACATGTAATGCATCACTAGAACCCGTTGTGAGTGATTTGAAAGAGAAGGAGTCGGTTGTGGCTCCTAAAATTAGTGATTCTTCTACTCCGCCCATCTCTTCTACTAAGAGGGTTAACCCTTTTTCTAAGGTGGGAGAGATCGTGGTTTCTGATTCTGAAGATGAGGTGGTTCTTAACACATTTGATGAGTCTGCTAATCTATTCGGTGGTGGACAAGAGTATGAAGAAGATTATGATAACTATGATTACGATGACTATGCAAAGCAGGTTTATGATCTTCTAGGGAATTTGGATGCTTTTAATGCCATGTACGACACAAAGCTTCAAGGTCTTAGGAAGTAGTCTTATTTTGATGTGTCTTATGTTATTATTTGAGTAGTGGTTTGTTTTCTTGTCTAGAAATAGAAAGTATCTTGTTATGTAAGTTTTCATGTAACTGGCTGAAATATGGGATTTACCCATATCCATTGTACTTAAATGCTTTTTGGAGTAATATATTTACCGGGTCGTTGACCTTTTACCAAAAAAAAATAATAAAAAAATAAAAAAAGACTGGTATCTACACAAAAAGTATAATTTTGTTTTTAGTATTATTTTTTTTAATTTGAAAAGTGTAATTACGTGTAGGTCCCCGACCCCGAGTAGTTTTTTTTTTTTTTTTTTTTTTTTTTTTTTTTTTTTTTTTTTTTTTTTTTTTTTTTTTTTTTTTTTTTTTTTTTTTTTTTTTTTTTTTTTT
>LBNU01037098.1:0-10375 GCA_014162995.1 Artemisia annua | reverse complement strand
ATATATATGTATATATATATATATTATACATTTAACTTGAGGGTACATAAGCTTTAACAAGCTCACATATCCCTTTCCATAAGCCCGTAATAGCATCCCAATGCTTACTGTGAGCTTATGTCAGTTCCCTAAGTCCAAAGTCCATTTAGCCAAATTACCAAGTAAGTTCTCTTTTCATTTCCTGCATTTACCAGCTTAGTTTATGTATTTTATAGCTTATTCCTGCTTTGGGTAGCTTATTTTAGTTGTTTGAATGTTTGCCTTGTGCTTATTCATGTTATAGTCTAAATTCAAGTTCCTACTGCCTAACTTTAGTCTAAACTGCATTATAGTATTCTAGGTGTTAGTAGTTAGTTTTTTTTTGTCCAATTAGTCTCTAAAATAGTTAAAGAAGTCAGCTTGATCATTAGTTTAGGTTTTGGTAGCTTAAAATGCAAAAGTTAGTGTAAGTGCTTAGTTAAAGGGGTGTTTGGTTTAGGCTTAATTTTGGTGTAGTTGTTGTTCATTTACTTGTCTTTCTGCATATTTAGCTTCCATAGGTCATATTAGAGTTAGTTCAATCATAAAACTTGCATCTTTAAAAGGAAAAAGTCAAACCTTAAGTCATGGCTCACTTGTGGGTTCAAACTAGGTTCTGTGAAGTTGAGGTTTTTAGCATACATAGATTTAGGCCATGTTTAGGGTAATCTTGTGTTAATTTAGCTTAATAGAACATCTAGGTTGAGAATTGATCAGCTAAAATCCATAAAAGTCAAACAGAGGTTGAAATTAAAAAGTCAAGTAGTAGGGTAAAAACTGTCTCAATAGGACCTGTTCTAGGGGTATTTTAGGTAGACATTAGGCTTCTAAATTGCATAAGCTTGCTTCTTAGGTTAGTTTACATGCTAAAGATTACACATAATCATTTTCAGGCGATTCCAACAACAATTAATAGCTTAAATAAGATCATCGATCCTGTCCCAAACCTGGTCATTAATTAAGTGCAGTTAGAGTACACATGTTCTTGGTCCTAATTAGGGGTCAATTAGGTCTTAGAAATTAGGGCTTTTAGGTTTTTAAAGTAGTATCCTAGGTTATCTTCCTTTGCCCCCCTTTCCTTGCACTTTACTGCTTATTAGGTAGCTTATAAATAAGCCACAAGTAGGTACCTGAGCCTTGTTTCTGTCCAATCTGTCAAGTGCTTATTAGCTTATTTATTATGCTTTTCTGTGATTTTTCTGTTCCATTGTGCTTAATAAAGTGTCTTTAAGGTTCTGAAAAAGATTGGTGTTCATTAGTGCTTAATTGCTTATTTAGGGCTTATTACCTAACTGCTTATTGTGTCCAAAAGTGCTTATTAGAGTTTCAAATTAAGAAATTTTATTTTTCCTAGGTTTTTTTATAATATCTTAGATTTCCCTGAAAAATTTCATAATTTTCCTAAGTCATTTAGTATTTATTTTAATTAAAACTAGTTTTTAAGTATTTTTAAATCCTTTTTAATTAATAATAATTCAATAAAAATCCAAAAAATATTTTTCAGTTTTAAAATTAGTTTTAGGTTATTTTAGAATTTTAAAAATTTTAAATTTTTATTTTTCTAGCTTATTTCATAATAAATTGCATTTTAGTATATTTTAAATAGTTAAAAATAGTTTTTAATTAATAATAATTAAATAAAAAGCCAAAATAATATTTTTCTTTTTCCTAAAATTTTCTTTTCTCATTTAGAACGTAGAAAAATCATTTTCATCCCCGTAGGAGTAGTAAGGCTTTAAATTCACTTTTTATTTTGCGCGTTCACGTTTATTTTACGTTTTAGTTACGTTTTTAGGTTTTAATTACGTCTTAGGATTACGCGCTTTCTTATTTGTGCAATTTTGTTTCTCGTAGTATAATTGTAGCTTAGGGTTCCCCATAAAACCCCTTCACATTCACTTAACGACTCACGATCACGAACTCACGAACTCCATTCAGCCTTCGTTGGGAAATACGACCCGGGGATACATATTTACCCGTGCTATCATCGGAGATATACTGCTATATATATACTATATATATTGTGTTGTTGTATCATGAGACAATCACAATCGCAATCCCAGTGCCCACTGTCGCATGTGGGCTGCGCAGTATAGTCCGTCCCATGCGCACACCTGAGTTACGCACACATGGGCCATGCCGTCATGGTTGATTGGGCCTACGCGGCCATGAACAGAACTTAAGTCTAGCATAACATAGCCATGCGCTATGTCACACTAGACTTGGGGGGCTTGTGGACGTATAGTCTGGAATGGGCCAGGCCCGCTCAGACAGCGGCCCACTCTACGCCTAAACCCTAATCCATGTCCTATAAATATAGGGCTGAGATTCCCTTCTTCAGATGATAGAAGATAACAGGTTACTCTAAACCTAACTCTCATAAGCCATATCGCACCGATACTAACTTGACCGTCGGAGGTGGATCCCGGGGCTAAGGCCTCGGGTCCACTCCTAACGGGTTCTCTTAGTTGAACAGGTCTACTCAGGGCTTGAGAAGACGACTAACGGCTTAGGGAGAGTCGTTGAATCAGCCCGCACCAGATTATGTATCAACAGTAGAAAAATAGTTTAAGCATATTGGAAATAATAAAACCTTCATGCTCATAAGTATGTAGGTGAAAACATTACATGCATATAAATGTCATGATATACTACGTAGTACGTAGTCAACGGAGATTGAATAGGAAATGCATGCGTATAAATATCTAGATAGTAATCAAGACACATTAAAAAGAGGCTCATGCAAATTATGGGGTACTAGAAACTTAAAGATCTACTAGTAAAGTTCTTCACACTAAAGAAACGTTAAATATAAGCAATTTATTGACACTTTTGAATATGAGTAGGGGAGAACAACAAAATCGAAAAGCCGAACCAAAACCCAACTACCAAAAAAGACAACTAAAGAAATCGAACCAATTTTAAAACAAATGATGCGGTTTTGATTTTTAAGAAAACCGAAAATTTTGGTTTAGTTTTTAGTTTTATATGAAAACCCAAACCGAAAAACTAAACAGCTANTGAACTTTTGCCATGTATTAGTTTTGATACAAGTAATTACAAAAGTTTAAAAACTAATAGATTAGATATTCGCAATAGGTGTTTATTTAGTTAACACTCTAATAAATTCGTAAAATTAATTTTTTTTTTTTTTTTTTTTTTTTTTTTTTTTTTTTTTTTTTTTTTTTTTTTTTTTAATATTTGTTCGCAAATCATCTTTATATACATAAACCAAATATTCAACTTACATTATATGATATCTTGATTTAGGTTTTGGATGTTCAAAATATATCCGTATTCGGATATTTGCAAAATTGATCAAAATTTATTAAAATGTTGGGTTTTATGAAACGTCAGTTTTAAAACTCATATAAACGTTTTTCGAAAATTATAGATATTTGGATATTCGGATATATAAAACTGTTATCCGAAATTTCATATATCCAAATTTTAAGAACTTATCTAAAATAATGGGTCTAACATAAAACATCAACTTAAATTTCGTATATCCAGAAACCGAAAAAATCAAAAATCGAACCTCAAAAAACTAAAACCAAAACCGACTTTTGATGCGGGGTTTGGTTTTAAAAACTTAAAACCGAATTTTCGGTTTGGGGTTTGGTTTTAGCCAAAAACTGTCCGGAACCGCCCCATGCTCACCACTAAATATGAGTATAATTTATTCGTGCTTCTTATTATATTCAAAAGAAACATATTACGTAACATTTCTCTAGTGATCGATCCTCCCATTTCGTATCTTTTTTTTAACGGCTAATTTAGTATCTAACTTTGTTATTCCTATGAGTTCAAGATCGCATAGCTCAATCAACACCAAGTGTGTCATGTAACATGTTAACCAAAGGTACTCTGTACCAGGGACGGAGCCGGGGGGGTTCCCGCGGGTGTCCGTGCACCCCATTGATTTTTTCAATATAGTGTTAATTTATGGAAAAAACATCGATTTTTTTTTAAAGTCATCTTAAATGCACCCGGTTCATCGAAATATGTTTCTAGTATTACTGTTCAAATTTTTTTTGTGCACTCGGTCATCTTTGGTCCTGGATCCGTCCGTGCTCTGTACTAAGACTTCATCACATGCATGTTAGAAGGCTATGTATCATTCAAAAATTTAAGTAGTTTGATCAAGGTCAATCTCAAGATCACATGTGATGACCATCCTCAAAAAAACTAAACTACAAGACACCTGATACAAAGATTCAATATGCATAATAGGTATGATGATGATGAAAGAAACTTGCTTTTTGTAGACAATAAAACTATAGGCATTGGAATTGAAAGAAAGTGTGCAGTTCCATTGATAAGAAACTTGTGGTGGACTCACATCACATGAATCCAAGTTGTACAAATTGAGTATTGGGAAGAATCAGAATAAAATCCATGATGCGTGCAAACATATACATGAACAATAATCACATTGTACACAAGGTGATGCAATTTGAACCATTCCTACAAGATAAAATACTAGTTGATTTGAGATCAATGCAATATAATATCTCATTGTTGACTGCTATTAGTAATGACGGTTTTGTAGAACTTAAGAACTTTTATCAAATAAAACTTTTTGTAAGTCACTAGAAATGTTCTTTGACAACCTCAGAAAAGGTCTCAATCTATTAAATAGCATAATCCAGTGACGGATCTAGAATTTATAAAAAGGATATGCTCTTGTTTTAAAACATCAAATGGTATCCGTATGCATATATTCTGCCTCAAGTTTGTGACCGTGGCGAAATTAGAGAAATGTTGTGACATTAGTCTAAAGCAAACGGAAAATTTCATGGAAATAAAGCCTTATGACGGAGATGCACAATACAAGTGTAACAACTTGATCTAAAGTAGATTAAAGACTTGGCTGGGACTTTTATAGAATCGTACGTTTAAACATGTGTCAACTTTTAACAAACTACATAAGCACCAAACCTATCGCATTACCCCTCAAGAACCAAATTACAAAATTAGCACCAAATGTGCAAACCATTGTGTAACATCGTTTAATGACTGTAACGTTAGCACCACACAAAATTAGCATTTCTAGTGTAAATACTAATACTAAAACGTTTAGCTATTACGGAGTATACGACATGAGCCCATAATGATTCATGACACATACAACTATACGTGCAACCCTAAACCCTAAACCACTAATCTAACATGTCAAACTCATTATTTTGGATTCTGGTTGCAGTTTATTCCCATTTTGTTACAACTTAACTCTTTTTTATATGATTTGTATATCATTTAAATCATGGGAATATACTAACCTGTAGTTCCCTTATCTAAAATTCAAGCAGGATATTTCACTAATATAGGCACGCTTTTGATTTACAAGGATTTCCCGATCCTCACAAATAGCAACCAATATAAGTTTGTATGTTTCGTCATGCACACACAGGGCTAACAAACTCCCACTTGTGCATGGCAATAACACTCTCGAAACTTATAAGCTATAGCTCTTGTCTAGGAACAATGCTACAGCTGCGCTACTACTCATGAGCGTTTGTTTCTCTTGTGAAAACGAACTTATCATTACTAATTAATGATCTTATGGCTGCAAGCCGTTATTGACAAGGACGTGGATAAATCTTCCTTGTGTCACGTTTAGTTTCTCGTTGTGATCACTAAAATGATTTAACACAAAGTCAAAATCACATTATGGGCATGGCCACGCAAATATCAAATCACTTTCATCAAGTGGCCACTAAATTATTAACTCTTCAAAGAAGGAACAAATACTTTTGATTACATTCACCTTGTAGTGTGTCTATCGTAATAGCCGACATGAACTTTTATGACTAGTTGTACGGATAGCTTGTTTGGACATATCTAAGAAAAACTCCGAACACACCACTGCAGCGCTATGCATAGCAAGTCTAATGATAAAAGACTCAACCACGCAGGAAACCCACAGTTCGACTAATGTCCATGGTGTGACATTTTCATTGCGAGCTATTCCAATATTCATCCAACCATCAATATCTTATAGATCATATTTCAACCAAATCTTACTATAAATATTTTGTGCTTATACCATTCCCACAATATAGACAAGATCGACTCCGTAGTCTAGAATAAATCTCGAATTACGCTTTTAAAATAAATCTCGGATTAGCATCTAATGAGACATTCGTGTCTTCCTCACTGTTATTGGTAGCACTACTCGTGCTACCATCATCTTTATTGTCCTTGTTAGCTACTGAATTCTCAGTGTTCGTACCATTCTTTTGTTTAACTCCTCTCCTTTTCGAACTCAAAAAACACGGCTCCATACTCATACGTCCAAACCCTAGTATTTTTATATTATTTAGTTATTATAAATCTTAAGTATAAAAATTATTTATTATTTTAATATTAACAATAGTTTATTATTTTTATAATAATAATAATAATAATAATAATAATAATAATAATAATAATAATAATAATAATAAAATTGATGCTTTAAATTATAAAATTTGAATTATAATATAATTCAAAACTTTTCATCCAACTTTATATGTAATCTGAATTCACTCACTTGATGTAATTGGTGTAACATAATTATAATTACATTAGAAACCAAACAACTTAGGTTGCTTTTGGTTCGCAGAATGTTTTTGAAGGAATTGTAATCTTGGAAGGAATTGTAATTTGAATAAATTGTAATTCAAAGAATTGGAATGTGTTATAATTGTAATATGTTGGAATTTTAATTGATGAAATCTGTCATTGTGTTTGGTTAACTCGCAACGTAATGTAATTTAGAAAATAATAATAATAATAATAATAATAATAATAATAAATAAATAAATAAATAAATAAATAAATAAAATAAATAAAATATAATATAATAATAATAATAATAATAAAATATTAATATTATTAATAAAATATTAATAATAATAAAATAATATTATTATTATTTATTAAATAATAAATCATTTAATATTATTTATTAAATAATATAATAATAATAATATTATTAATAATAATAATAATAATAATAATAATAATAATAATAATAATAATATTAATTAAATATTAATAATAATAAATAATATTATTATTATTTATTAAATAATAAATAATTTAATAATATTATTATTTATTAAATAATAAATAATATAATAATAAAAATAATACTAACAATAATAATAATAATAATAATAATAGTAATAAACATTTTTTAATAATCATAATAATAATATTTTATAAATACTGATGCTTTGAATTATAAAATACTGAATTACAACGTAATTCAAAACTTTCCATCCAACTTGCTATTTAATCTGAATTACCTCCCTTGATGTAATTGGAAGGATTGAATTATAATTACATTGTAAACCAAACGGCTTACGTAATGTAATTTGAATTACAATTACATCGGTTATGTAAACCAAACACACTACGTATTGTAATCAAATTATAATTACATCAAATTACGTCCGATTACAACGAACCAAACGGGGCCTTAAATATTGTAATCTGAATTACAATTCTTTTCGCAAACCAAACATATATCCTATGTAATGTAATTAAATTAATATTACATCTAATTACACCTTATTACACCTGATTAAAAGTAAACCAAACGGGCCTAACCGCCAACTAATAATTGTTGTTGCTTTCAATATTCTTATTTTCACCTGCTGTGCATTATGTACTTAAACATCTATATTGTACACTTATGAAGAATTAATTGAACCTCAGTTTTAGCACATGAAGCATTTACCATGTTTAACAACCCTTCTTGTTGCTTTGAGCCCATTTAGGTACAATTGTTTTTTCTTTTTAACTTTTTATTTTATTTTATGTATATACTCAGTTACACTGCACCTAGACATATGTCGAGCCCAGTCTTTACAAGAACCAATACCCACAAGGCCACAAGACTACCTCTTGAACGATATTGCGACCATTCATATGAGATTAACTCCTTAACTTGGATTAGGGTTTAATTAGGTCATTCTTAGCCTAAGTAATCTCCTTAGTACAAAGGTCAATGAAACGTTATGGTCCGTACCTCAAACTGTTACCTGAATTTATATGTGTCGTACGACAAATGATCTGAGCCAAGGTCATGCACAGTTATGGCTGATACTACTACTTGTTAACAATCTCACGTGGTTAAAATCCTAAACATTCATGTATAAATACAAAGGGTTTGTCATCTTTTTTCCCAAAGATTATTCACAATTATACCTGGGCCTGAGAAAATCACATCTTCCTACTGGTCTTTACTAATTATTAACGAAAAACATAACGGTATAATAACGGTTTACATTACGTAAACGTTTTCTTTTTTTTACCAACTGATAAAAAATCAAAGATATACGTATATCTCTGGCTCTTATTTCATGAACTAATTACAAAAAATAGAACGTCTACATGTATTAGACAACCAATAAATTGAAACTGCTGGCAAATATGTTTACTATTTAGAATGAAACTGTTTATACACAATATTTGGTTTCTATAAATTGAATATACCAAACCTCAATGGTGTGATGTGGGAAAAAAGAGTGGGAAAAAAAGAGTGGGAAAACTCTCCTGGGAAAGCCTCCTCATCCATTGCGGATTGACAAAAAAAAAAAAAAAAAAAAAAAAAAAAAAAAAAAAAAAAAAAAAAAAAAAATCTTTCTAGCAACATTAGTGTACTGAGCGTTTTTATTAAAGAAAAATTGGATTGAGGGAAGGGAAAGTGAAAAGAAAATTGAAGTCCTAAACAATCAGCACATGCATAACGAAAACACCAATATCCTTATAATATGTCTCTTTCACATACGATCAATAAAACTGATTTCAGAATTTAAGTAATACAATAGCAATAGAATTTCAAGCTCTATTGTCATGCAGTTTCTAGCATCATGCGTGTATTTTTCTCATTCTACTAGATGCTACGTATTAAACATCATCATTTTGTATACTTATTGTATCGTTTTCTGCTATCATGCATGTGCTTTTCCCATTCTACTATATATACATTTTTTTCACTATACTATATTATTGAATTTGTTGACACATTGTACGAGTAATACGTATAAACTTCGTGCTTGGTTGAGGGGTATAAGGCCTAATCAATGAGAAAGGAAATGAAACATAGCGTTTGGTTGGCTCTAATGCAATGACCCATTACCCAATAGTGGGTAATGAGTCATTACCCAATAAATTAAAAAGAATGGTTTCCTTACACTTTCTCTTTTCTTAGCATTTCCCTTGCTTTTCCCTTTCTTATTCCATATTTTGAACCAAGCGCACCCTAAAGTTTTTAATATTACATGAAACTCTAAAATTATACAAGTCGTCCTCTCTAAGACTACCTCCGACCCTCACATCACTTCATCTTCCACTTCAGCGTCACATCAACTTTCTCTCTCCTTTACCACCATCTCACTTTTCACTCTCAACCATCTCACAGACTCACACTACTTCACCTTTCAACATATTTTTCTTCCGTGGTTTCGGTTTATCACCGATTCTTTTGAGAGGTGATTTGCACACTTCACAAGTTGATTGGCACACTCTAATTTAATGTGTATTGTCATTTATACCCTTACATCACACTGGTATAGAAACTGCTATTGGTCACGCCAGAAATGTGTGACGATATGCATATAGTCACACACGTTTTTTTCGTTGTGTGTCACCAAAGGTCCCACCACCGTAGGTGGCATATGGTCACATTGTTGAGTTCGTGGCCTTTTCCATCTAGAAAGAGTGACCAAAACCCCGAATATGTGTGACAAATTAGGCACAAGTTTTGTTTGATTAGTCATAATCAGTGACCGTAAACACTTTATAGTCACACGAATGTTTTTTGAGAGTAACTATTGTTCGTCCTTTGGCCATACAAATATATAATATATGTGACATTTGAGATGATTTATTCTATTAAATGTGTATTTTGTGTGACTATTTCCCGTCCTGTGGCCACATGAATATATAATAAATGTGACGTTTGTGATGATTTAGTCACACAACGGGTGTTGTTTTTTTGGAGTTAGTCACATATAATTAAGGAAACAGTGGCCAAAAGTGTTAATAAGTGTGACCATATACTGTTTAAAGTGAAGAAATGTGTATTTTGTGTGACTATTGATCATCCAATGGCCACGTGAATTTTATGTTTGTGTGGCCTTTTGTAATATTTAGTCACACAATGCATGTTTGTTTTGGGTATATAGTCACATACAATTAAGCAAACAGTGGCCAAAAGTGTTAATAAGTGTGACCATATGCTGTTTAAAGTGAAGAAATGTGTATTTTGTATGACTATTGATCATCCAATGGCTACGTGAATTTTAAGTTTGTGTGGCCTTTTGTAATATTTAGTCAAATAATGCATGTTTGTTTTGGGTAT
>LBNU01037097.1:104760-116948 GCA_014162995.1 Artemisia annua | reverse complement strand
AAGTGTTGGTCTTTATTGCATATTTGTCGGTTTTGTTTGAGATATGCTTGTGAAATGGACTATTATGTTGTTTGGTGCATGTCTGGTTTGTGGGTTCTGGAATGAGGCTATAGGTATGAAAGTGATACTTGGTGTTTGTTTAAAGGTGACGGTTTAAGAAAACCTGACAAAAGGGCAGGGTACATGGATCACAGAGATGAAGATCACATTATCATAATTTTGTCTTTTGCGATAACAAACCAACCCGTTATCGTGAGATCTTTGGCACCTCTGCTTCACATTTAGGGTGTCTTTGGTTGACAAATAACAATAACTATTGGTTTGCCGCCTATTATATTAAGAGAATAGGCCCCGTTAGGGGGGGGGTCATAAAATGTTGTTTCGTTTGGTTATATAGTTTTGGGCATCAGATACAAAACTATGGGTAGATCGTGGAATAAGATACAAAGTCACCTCTCTCTATATCTATTAATCTATGAATGTGATTACTTTTTTTCATTTCATCTGATTTTTCTCATCTTCTATACATATCAGACCATTCTCTAATGAATGTATACCAAACGCACAATTACTTTTTGATACAATCCCAATTATTATATCAAAATGTGCTTCATGGGTCAAGGTTAGCCATACTCATTAAGCACCTAACATCTTTTTTTTTATTCATAATTAATGTTAGACCACAAATATAGAGGAACACTACCCCCTTACCTTTTGTCACAAATTTCTTTTGCCTTGTGGCGATTATTCTCAATGTGGTCAAATGTTGGGAAAGATTGCGAAGAAGCGGATTGCCTTTTACATTTACAAACTTGATATATCTTTTTTACCTGCGATTACATATTTACGAGGAATTTGACATTTTTGGAGATGGCCTCAAAGTATTTATGACAAAAAAGGCTTTACTCCAATGGTAGATTTTTTAATTTTTATTTTATTTTATTATTATTATTTTTTAAAATACAATTATTATATTGCCTCATATATGTTCAACTAAGGGTGTGCTTGGTTCAAACTCGGTAATGGGAAAAGGAAATGTAATGGTAATGCTAGGGAAAGGGAAAAGGAAATGAATCCATTCCCCCCAATTTATTGGGTAATGGCTCATTACCCACTATTGGGTAATGGGTTATTGCATTATAGTCAAACAAGCACCTTTTTCATTACCTTATTCATTCCTCATCTCAAAACTTTCTACCAAGCATGCCCTAAATATATTGAAATATAACACAATATCACAAGTGGTCTATCTACTCAACATAAAAGCCATACAATTAAAAATACTGTCAAAAATGTAGCTCATATATTGTAGAGAAATTAACTATCACTTCAATCTAAAAAATATCGTCTAGAGACAAAAACACGTAATCTAAAAAACACACCAAGTAACACATAGTATATTGAGGGGTTGTTTGTTTTGATAATTTTAATCAAGTAATGGGTTTATTCTCAAAAACAATTTTTTTGTACAACACTTCTACAATAAAGTGGGCCAACAGTGAAGTGAATCCAACCTCAGAGGAGTGGTTTCGCTTAGGCCATCTCCAATGCAATGAGGTGGCATGGTTCAATGAAGTGGTTTAGACGCCAACTCATCATTCAATTGCATTGTGAGGATGGTGGGTTTAAAGCGAGTGTGTCTCTGAACATACACATATTATGTGTCCTTGCACCAATCAAATAATTAGTTAAAGGACCACTTGTGTAGATAGTGAAGATGTAGCCAATTAAATTACATTTCATTTTTTATATGTAAGTTTAATGGGTTGTAGAGTTTTTGGTGTGAAATAGTATAATGATGATGTGTCACTCTATTTAACTCAAAAATTATGTATGTAATGTGGATGCTCTTAATGAACCCAGTGGTAGAACCTACCACATTTTACACACTCACAATTCACATTTCCATGAACTAATTTAGTTATAAAAAATTCTGACACTCTCATATTTTATTTATTAGAGTAAATTGCATTTTTGGTCCCTGTGGTTTGGCCAAATTGCAGGTTTTGTTAGGATCTAAGTTTATCAACATTTATCAAGTCTCGGTTATTTCAGAACATGTAATAGGTTGCTAGCTTATTTAAGTTATTCATGTTATGTTTTAAAGTCCAAGAAAACGTCCAATGGGCCTAAAGCCCACGAATTAGAAAGATAGGGAGGAAAGGGAGTGTTGCCCTACTTCTCACCTATAAATAGGACTCTATGTATTTCATTTAACTTGTTGGTTATTTCAATATCTAAAGAAACTCTTGCACTTTTATTCTTCTCATTTGTCATAATCAACCAAACTCTATTTCTCATCTTATTTCTATACTTGTGTTTACAATATGGTGACCTAACAAGTGGTATCAATCGCTAGAAGAAAGTGTATGCTTTTGTTTTTGTTTTGTACGACCCAAAAATCTTGTTTTTACTCGTTATTTTTGCAAAATTTTGCTACTTTCTTGTTTGTTTCGTGTTTATATCACATCTTTGTCATCAAATCTTGTGCTACAAACTCAAACAACCAACAAAGTCTCAAAATTTTTCAAAAATTTAAGATTCGTACCATTTGTACCTTTTTTCGAGAAATTTCAAATTTTTGAAAAGTGGTACAAGTTTGCAACTTTCTTTAAGATTTCATCATTTTAAGGCTAGTTGTACAAGAATCTTGGATTAAAAACGTGTTTTTGGCTTGCTTTTTACAAAAACAAAATCTGCCAAAATTGCACTAGTTTTCAAGAACCTTAAACCCAAACTTTCGAGAACTTTGAATTTTGCTCCAAAGGTGTTTCCGTTGCTTACTCAGTGCTTTTCTCTCTTATATAAGAAAGAAAACACTTCGACTCGTTGGATATTGTCGAGCTTGTATAATCTCGATAATTTTTTCGAAATTGTGAAACTTTCGAGAACTTCATAAACTTTTCGAAATCATTTAATGTTTTCGAAATCTTTGGTTCTTTTCGAAATCATTTCATAATCTTTCGAGAACTTTGCTAATTTCTCTAATCTTAAAGATTTCGAAATTTTTCTAAAAATTTCTCGATAATTTGGCATTTTATCGAGAACTTTGTGCAACTTTCGAGAACTTGGATTTATTTTCGAGGACACACAGAACTTTTGAGAACTTTAGACTTAGACAAACTTTCGAGATATTCAACCTACAAAGTTTCGAAAACACACTTGGGAAAGTTTTCGACAATTGGCACAACACTTATACCTTCCACAAGATCCATTTACACACAAGTCTTTCATCATGTCTCAACTACCGTACTCAAATTCTCCTTACACACAACGTCAAAGCACCGACCCTCGTCATGTCTTACTCTTTGGTAACGAAACAAATCCTCCTATGTTGTTACTTGGTAACTACACTTATTGGAAACGACGATTCTTAAAATGTGTTGATGGTCGTCCACAAGCTGATCTCACACTGAAATCCATTCTTCAAGGACCATATCAAATGAAATTCATTGCTGACTCAACTGGGTTCATTGAACTACAAACTAAAACACTTTGACTGGTTCTGACCTAGCCCAATATGATGCTGATCAACAAGCTGTTTGGTACATCTTACTAGGCCTTCCAAACTCCATCTACTCTAAAATGGACTTTGATGCCAATGCTCATGAAATGTGGAAACTTCTTGAATTCATGCATCTGTCATACCATGAACTCCGAATGACTCAGCTACTACAGTCCTGTCTCCAAAGAAAGTTCCTAAAAAGCATTCTCCCTGCTCCACCTATCACACTTCATAACTATCTGGAATCGCGCCTGAAAAATTTGGTAAAGCTTGAAGATGATACTACTAATGTGGAAAGGAAATCTGGAAAATCTCATGGAAGTGCATATTATCTGCAAGCATATCTCTCGGTACTTCACAATGAAGCAGGCAAATCTACTCCTGAGATTGATCACACTGTGACTAACAACGCCTCTTATGCTTCTGTCAAGAATGACTCAGATGGAACTGATGCTATGCTACTGATGGCAGACACACAGGAACTCCAAGTAAGTGATTCCAGTCCAATCTATGACACTGATGATCAGTATCAGGTAGATGATTCTAATCCATGCCTGATACATGACATTGGTTCTCCTTCTGCTTCAGTCTCAGACGAGGAACAAGTTGTTCAATCTGATTCTATGTTACCTACTCACGTAATTGATCAAATGTCCACAGTGGTGTTATTTGATGATGATCCAATAAACCCAGGTGTTACATTTGATGAAACAATTACGCCCATTGCACATGATAACAATGATCAAATTGAACAACATGAACATTTTCCTGATCCAGACGCTGAATGGAGAATGTTACTTATAACTAGCCAAAATCAAAATATCCAGTGTCAAGCTCTGAATGCAAAGTTGAGAGACAAGAATGTGGCATTAACACGGGCACTTGAGCATTGTAAATCACAACTCAATCATTTCAAAACTAAAGCAGATCATGAAACATGCTTAGATACTATACTTCAACATAACAACGATTTACAAAAGAAGCTAAGCATGTTAACTGATTCTACTTTATTTCAATACTATAAATCATTCACAAATGAAATTCAATCAATGGAACATGCTGTTGTAAAAAATTCTGAAATTACTGTTGCCAACTTTCTTTCCCCTGTTGCGAAAGAAAGAAGGGAAATGTTACAAACACAATTTTCTCCAAGTCTTCAACGCTTGCATTCATATGCTCAGAAATGGGAACAGGAACTTAACAGGGAAGTCAAAACCATAATGAATGTTTTTCAAGAAACTGAACAAGCGATTTTAAAGCAAAAACGTCGAAATCAATTTTTACAAAAAGAAGCTGATCGACTCTTGGAACATGTTCTTAGTGCTGATATAATTTCTGTGATTATGAATTCTCTTTATGAATCTGGTACTTCTATGCTTGTTGATGATCACTATGATGATATTGAGTTGTTGTCTAAACAAATTGAGACATTAAAAGATGAAAACATGAATCTCCGACAACAACATGTTGATGTGCAAAAAAACTTTCTAATGAGATTTTTAAACTCAACAAAAAGCTTGAATGGTGTCAAAACCAAAGTCTTGATTTCGAACTGAAAATGCAAAGTCTTAACACTTCCACATCCTTTCAAAAAGAAAATGAGGAATTAAAA
Organism: Artemisia annua; assembly: GCA_014162995.1. Classification (NCBI taxonomy): domain Eukaryota; kingdom Viridiplantae; phylum Streptophyta; class Magnoliopsida; order Asterales; family Asteraceae; genus Artemisia; species Artemisia annua. The sequence goes on along the minus strand of LBNU01037097.1, from coordinate 111,831 downwards.
AGTCAAATTTCTAAATATGAAAAGGAAATTGCAGAATTGCAAGAGGTTACAGACTATTGACAAAAGAGTCGAGATAACTATCTCTATTCAAACAGAAAGCTCGAAAGTGAAATTCAAGATAAAAAGCACATTATCATTGAGTTGAAAGAGAAAATACGTGAACTTGAAAAAGGAAAATCTGTCAACACTAAAGTAGTTGCACCAGGAATGTACTCATTAGACATAACCAATGTAGAACAACACACTCATAAGTCTAATATGGATCCTTCCACTTCTACAGGAATAGTTGCCACTCCTAGCATTAGCAGATCCAAGCGTAAACATATGAAAAGGAAGAATAGGATTTTGCAACGTAGAAGAGAGACACTAGAAGCCTCTGAAGTAGAAGAACACCCTAGGACTTTGAATAATACTCATCTTGCACTAGATTTAGATTCTGATTTGGCAAATTGTAATCCTAATCGTTGTGTAACGAATGATGAACCTTTAAATGCTTTGAATGTTAATGCTTCATGTGTGTTTTGTCGTAATAGTATGTTGTCTAGTGATCATTCTAAATGTGTTGCGAATTCTCTTTTATCTCGTTTTAAGAAACGTACATCAGGCAGGAAATCTAGGCCCACTAATGCTTCAAAATCTGTGCTAGGACTTATGCCTTGTGTAGTTTCTAAAAATGATATAGTCAACCCAGTAGTTGCGAACAATAATTCTAGGAACATGCCATCACTTAGCGAATTCACTAAGAAAAAGGCTAAATCTAGTTGGAATTGGCAACGTTGGTTACAAAGAACACATAAATTTAAATGGATTCCTAAAATTGTTAATATGTGTGCTTCTAACCCAACGGAACCCACAACTTCTTTGGGTTCCACCCTTACCATTGTACCATCGTCGTCTCTTTTATGTGATGCAGGTGGTGCAAATTGTTCTCTGGATTGTTGATAGCGGATGCTCCCGACACATGACAGGCAATCTCAAACTGTTAAGAAACTTTGTCTCAAAGTTCATTGGTACTGTCAGATTCGGGAATGATCATTTCGCTGCAATTATGGGATACGGAGACTATGTCAGTGGGAATATCAAAATTAGTCGTGTTTATTATGTTGAAGGCCTCGGTCACAATCTATTTTCAGTCGGTCAATTTTGTGATGGTGATCTGGAAGTTGCATTTCGGGAGAAAACATGCTTTGTTCGTGATCTACAAGGAAATGATCTGATGTCCGGCACACGTGGAAACAGTCTTTATACAATTTCAATGTCCGACATGACCGCTTCCTCTCCCATTTGTCTACTTTTAAAGGCTGAATTGACAAAATCCTGGTTATGGCACCAACGAATGTCTCATCTCAACTTCAAAACTATGACTGATCTTGCTCGCCATAAACTAGTTGACGGTCTTCCAAGGTTCCGATATGCAAAAGATCACCTATGTCCCGCTTGTGAACAAGGAAAGAGCAAACGTGCACACCTCACCACCAAACCAGAACCGAGCACTGATCATGTTCTTCAACTTCTTCATATGGATTTATGTGGACCAATGCGAGTACAAACGATTAATGGGAAACGATACATACTTGTGATAGTCGATGACTTCTCCAAATGGACTTGGGTCTACTTTCTTCGAAGCAAAGATCAAGCTCCATCAATGATAATCACCTTTCTCACGAAAATTCAGGTTCAACTTCGCAACACAGTAAGAATTGTAAGAACAGATAATGGAACTGAATTCAAGAATCAAACTCTTCGTGCATACTTTGAGAAAGTTGGAATTGAACATCAAACATCAATTGCACGGACTCCCGAACAAAATGGAGTGGTCGAAAGACGCAACAGAACGTTAGTGGAAGCCGCACGAACGATGCTCATTAATGCTCAATTACCAGATTATCTTTGGGCAGAAGCCGTCTCTACCGCATGTTACACCCAAAATCGTTGTATGATCAATAAACGTCACAAAGTCACACCGTATGAAATTGTTCACAAACGAAAGCCTAACATACAACACTTTCATGTATTTGGTTCTCTATGCTATCCAAATAATGATCGTGATGATCTTGGAAAACTTAAAGCAAAGGCTGACGTAGGCATCTTCATTGGATATTGTGAAAACTCAAAAGGATTTCGAATCTACAACCGTCGTACTAGAGAGATTCAGGAGACTATTCATGCTAATTTCGATGAGCTCACAGAAATGGCTTCTAAGCAAAACAGCTTAGGACCCGCAACCAACCGTCTAAACTTTCCAGATTCTTCAGCTGAACCGTTGTCACTAACTCGTCGAGAATTGGAAACATTGTTTTCTCCTTTGTTCGATGATTCATTTGAGACACGTGCACCAGATGTATCCACTAGTTCCGCTGCTCAACCTGATAATATTCAAGTACCTGATACAATGATTACTACAACTACAATAGTAACACCCGATGCACCCCCGACTAAATCACCAACAATAGAAGAACAAACCGCTTCCAACACCGACAACCCAACTGAAGATCTGAATCAATCACAAGTACCCGAACCTGCAAATTATGATCCAAATGTGTTCTTCAATCCGTTTGCTCCGACTCCGAACTTTTCTGATATTGCTGAGTCGTCAACACGCAACTTGGAATCAACTAATATACAGGAGTTTCATAACCCTCACCCTTCAACACATCATTGGACTCGTGATCATCCAATTGTCAACATTATTGGTCATCCAACGGCTCCAGTTATGACTAGACAGAAACTTCACTCCGATGCTGAACATTGCATTTATGCTCTAACCGTTTGTCATGAAGAACCTAAAAACATCAAACAAGCTCTCACTTACGACAACTGGATTGAATCAATGCAAGAGGAATTCAACCAATTCAAACGTCTTGAAGTTTGGGAATTAGTTGAACGACCGGATGGGGTTTATGTCATTGGGCTAAAATGGATTTGGAAAAACAAGTTGGACACAGAAGGAAACATTATTCGTAACAAATCACGTTTGGTAGCTAAAGGATATACTCAGGAGGAAGGAATTGACTTTGAGGAATCTTTCGCACCAGTGGCTAGACTTGAAGCTGTTCGAATATTTTTGGCATACGCTGCTCACAAAAACATGGTCGTTTATCAAATGGATGTGAAACTGCATTTCTGAACGGTCAATTACGTGAGGAGGTATACGTTAGTCAGCCAGAGGGATTTGTCGACCCAGAGCACCCAAATCATGTCTACCGACTTAAGAAGGCTCTCTATGGTCTCAAACAAGCCCCCAGGGCGTGGTATGATAAACTTACTGCTTTCTTGCTTGCTAAGTCTTTCACTAAAGGTTTACTAGATCCAACTTTGTTTATTCAAAAACACGGGGAAGACGTTTTAATTGTGCAAATATATGTCGATGACATTATTTTTGGCTCTACTAATAAAAAGTACTCAAATGCTTTTGCCAGATTAATGAAACAAAATTTTGAAATGTCAATGATGGGTGAACTTACGTTCTTCTTAGGACTACAAGTTCATCAGTCACCCCGTGAAATTTTCCTAAATAAGTCCAAATACGCTCTTGAGATAATTAAGAAACATGGAATGACCAGTTGTGATACTTACAATACTCCTATGGCCAACACAACTAAGTTAGATGCGGATCCAAATGGGAAACCAGTTGACCCTACAAAATACCGAAGTATTATTGGGTCACTCACAAGTACCCGAACCTGCAAATTATGATCCAAATGCGTTCTTCAATCCATTTGCTCCGACTCCGAACCTTTCAGATATTGCTGAGTCGTCAACACGCAACTTGGAACCAACTAATATGCAGCAGTTTCATAACCCTCACCCTTCAACACATCATTGGACTCGTGATCATCCAATTGTCAACATTATTGGTCATCCAACGGCTCCAGTTATGACTAGACAGAAACTTCACTCCGATGCCGAACATTGCATTTATGCTTTAACCGTTTGTCATGAAGAACCTAAAAACATCAAACAAGCTCTCACTTACGACAACTGGATTGAATCAATGCAAGAGGAATTCAACCAATTCAAACATCTTGAAGTTTGGGAATTAGTTGAACGACCGGATGGGGTATATGTCATTGGGCTAAAATGGATTTGGAAAAACAAGTTGGACGCAGAAGGCAACGTTATTCGTAACAAATCACGTTTGGTAGCTAAAGGATATACTCAGGAGGAAGGAATTGACTTTGAGGAATCTTTCGCACCAGTGGCTAGACTTGAAGCTGTTCGAATATTTTTAGCATACGCTGCTCACAAAAACATGGTCGTTTATCAAATGGATGTGAAAACTGCATTTCTGAACGGTCAATTACGTGAGGAGGTATACGTTAGTCAGCCAGAGGGATTTGTCGACCCAGAGCACCCAAATCATGTCTACCGACTTAAGAAGGCTCTCTATGGTCTCAAACAAGCCCCCAGGGCGTGGTATGATAAACTTACTGCTTTCTTGCTTGCTAATTCTTTCACTAAAGGTTTATTAGATCCAACTTTGTATATTCAAAAACACGGGGAAGATGTTTTAATTGTGCAAATATATGTCGATGACATTATTTTTGGTTCTACAAACAAAAAGTACTCAAACGCTTTTGCCAGATTAATGAAACAAAATTTTGAAATGTCAATGATGGGTGAACTTACATTCTTCTTAGAACTACAAGTTCATCAGTCACCCCGTGGAATTTTCCTTAATCAATCCAAATACGCTCTTGAGATAATAAAGAAACATGGAATCACCAGTTGTGATACTTACAATACTCCTATGGCCAACACAACTAAATTAGATGCGGATCCAAATGGGAAACCAGTTGACCCTATAAAATACCGAAGTATCATTGGGTCACTCATGTACCTAACCGCTAGTAGACCGGATATTGTATTTGCTGTATTTATGTGCTCTCGATATCAGTCCAATCCTACTGAACGTCACCTCAATGAGGCTAAGAGAATCCTTCGATACGTAAAGGGAACCATTCACTTGAGGATCTGGTATCCGAAGGATTCCGGTTTTGAACTAATAGCTTTTTCAGATGCTGATCATGCAGGGTGTATGGATACACGCAAAAGTACTTCTGGTGGATTGCAGTTTCTTGGAGATAAACTCGTGTCTTGGCAATCAAAGAAGCAGGAATGCACTTCACTATCGTCAACAGAAGCTGAATATGTAGCCATGTCTGCCTGTTGTGCATAAGTCATTTGGATGCGTACACAGCTAATGGACTACGGTTACTTATTCAACAAGATTCCGATGTACTGTGACTCGAAAAGTGCGATAGCAATCTCGTGCAACACGGTTCTGCATTCAAAGTCTAAGCACATTGATCTCCGTTATCACTTCATCAAGGAGCATGTTGGAAAGGGTACAATAGAGTTATATTTCGTGGGTACTGAATACCAACTGGCAGATTTGTTCACAAAACCTTTAGCTCCCTCAAGGTTCGCTGAACTAGTCCACCGGATTGGTATGCGATGTTTGACTCCATATGATCTAAAATCTTTTCTTGAAAACAATTAACTGAGTCAAATACCAAAACCATTTTTATATATATTCAACAAAAACAAAAATACAAAANATTCCAAAAAGATTTTACATTTTTTATTTATTTTATTTTCTTTCGTTTTTTAAAATGCATGTACACTACCTTCATCAACACTTCGGTTTATCAAAAAGTTCTCAATTTTCATACCAAGTGTTGAGGGGGAGAAAATGTTCTTCAATATTCAAAAATCTTGTGCAAACATGTGTACTTGCATATTTCTATAAGTTATGATGTTATCTTGTAATAATGGTGGAACGTCACAGGTATTCATTCAAGGATTCAAAGATTTCACTGAAAACAACACAATGGCTCAACACAATGAATATGTCCCAGAACAAACTCTACCACTACTCACACTTGGTGAAATTGTCCCAGCAGACTACAAAGTTATCATTGACCAAAACAATCCACGTATTGACTTCAACAAACTCAGTATTCCAGAAGATACATGCAAGATTGTCAAGGACATACTACTAGCTCATCCCTACAAACCAATGCTCACTAAGTCTACATCAGTACCAATCTTCTACATTCATCAGTTCTGGTACACTGCTAGGGCTAACTTGGACGATATATCATTCACTGTCAAGCTGGATCGTCAGGAATACACAGTAGATCTTGATGTTCTTCGAACCGTTCTTATGTTACCGACACCCAATGAGTTTCATCCTATGTTGACCGAACTTGAAATCCTGGATTATTTCATTGATCTAGGATACGATGTTCCAGATAATCAATCACTCACCAGACTATCGAAGTTCAACGTCAAATATCTGCCACAACCATGGAGAACCTTTTTGAACCAATCTTGTAGAGTCTTGGAGATCCTTGACTTGAGTATTCAAAGTTTTGACCTGTTTTGAGAGCTTTTGAACTTGGTCTTTAAGGTCTCCATCTTGAGGTTGTGTCTCCTTCTTCTTTTGCCTAGCCATAGCAACAGCTCGTCTGATCCTTTGAGATGCTGTCAAGGATGATTTGCTTCCCTTCTTCTTCCTGATTGATTTGCCTTTCGATGTTTTCTTTGTTGGTGGCGGAGATGAATGATGTGATGATGATGAAGATGATTCGTGGTCAGGTTCTGATGGAGGAGGTGAAGAATCCCTTGGAGGTGTGCCTGACACTAGTACAAAAAGTTGTATCGGTCACGCCCAAAAATATGTGACGATATGCATATAGTCACACACGTTTTTTTTCGTCGTGTGTCACCAAAAGTCCCGCCACCGTAGGTGGCATATGGTGACCTTGTTGAGTTCGTGACCATTGTCGTTGAAAATGAGTGACCAAAACCCGAATATGTGTGACGAATTATGCACAAATTTTGTTGAATTAATCATTATGTGTGACCGTAAACACTTTATAGTCACACGAATGTTTTTTGAGAGTAACTATTGTTCGTCCTTTGGCCACATAAATCTATAATATATGTGACATTTGAGATGATTTATTCAAGTAAATGTGTATTTTGTGTGACTATTTCCGTCCTATGGCCACATGAATATATAATAAATGTGACGTTTGTGATGATTTAGTCACACAACGGGTG
>LBNU01037097.1:65732-95914 GCA_014162995.1 Artemisia annua | reverse complement strand
GCCAAGTGCACTACTTGAAATAGATCCATCTCTGCGCAACAAGCAACAATAAAGAAAAAAGAGTTACATAAGCTACTATAAGTAAGAACGCTTACACTAATAAGCGAATGAGAAGGAAGGACAAGCACCCACCCCGGTTATCCTCATCCAAGAAGGTTGGCACTTCGCCAGGAGGCTGGAAGTAGTTGCGACTAATGCCTAGGTGCACCAACAACTCTTCGGGGTAGGCTCTGATCGGAATACGATTGGCATTTATCGTATCCGCGTCAGCTACGCTATACGTCCCGGATGGGCACTCATCCCTCGGCAGCGTTCCTTGGGTATAGAACGCATAATCCCAAGGGAAAAACGTCCTATCTACCCAGAAGAGGTTCTCCCTCCAATCCCTGAGCGCATCTAATTTTTCTGTATAACATTGCAAGCGCCCTGCGCGCTTGGCAAAGCATACCCACCCGTTTGACCACGTTGAGTGGTAAAACGCGCGGAAAAGATGGATGGTAGGATTAATCGCCATCAGGCGAAAATTAACCTCAAAGTTCGTTATTTTAGCTACACCTATGCAGTGCAGCTGGGAAATGTGGAGGCGATAATAGTTCAGAATGTCATACAAGAATAGCGACATGGGTACGTGTTGGTTGGCGAATTCAAAGAAACGCGTGTATACCCCTACTTTCCCATTGGGGAAATCCGCTATGGATGCAGTTGCCGCCGGAACTACCGGGTGCAACGCCTCAAGAATGAAATAATCCGAGGTGAACTCACGAAGTTCATCCTCGGATATGTCGGATGTAAAGTCGAATAATTGGCGGACCATGATTAGAATACAAACGCGCACGCGCTATTACCTTAGTACATAATTGATTTCTTGATTAGTGTTTGAAGATTTTAACAATGGTGGAAATGAATTTGTTACTGTGATAATCACAGTAAAAAAGGGGATACCCTTTATATAGGGTTTCCCATAGTCTCGGATGCTTGACACGTGTAACCCACTAACCTTAATCGTGTGGATAGGAGATCAAAAGGTAAGGTACTTTTTGCACTTTCCAACGATTTCCTAGGCAGATTTTTTGGATTTATTCGGACCAGATTCATGGTATATTCTTTTGGCGGGAAACATTTGGAACTTATCCGCCACGAGGGCTGGAGTGTTTTTTCGGTGCGACTGATAGTCTAGCATCCGCGGTTGCACCGTGCGCATACTAGACTGGGGGGACATGATGACGTATAGTCCGCACTCGGGTCACGAACCCGACCAATGGACATTACTAATGCCCAAGCCCATCACGCGTGGGCTATCATGATAATGATTTGGGCTATTATAATAACGATTTGGGCTCACGAAAGTCCAAACTCAAACCCAAAGTTATTTATGGGCTTGATATAGGATATCTCTTATCTATGGGATAAGGATCAAGAGGCTAGATAATTACGGGATACGCCGAAGAGTGAGGAACACGAAACCTACAAGGATTTTGTGTATATATAAAGGGCATCACGGCTCTCATTAAGGTATCATCTAAAAACCCTAACTCTTCATTATAACCCTAAAACCGATTACTTACTCTCACGCCGGAGGATAATCGTGGGAAACAATCCCACGATAAGCCTAACGGTGTTTTCTTGCTTTCTTAGTGCGCAGGTCACAACATCAAGGTTCAATTGATACGAAAACAAGAGTCCAAACAAGAAACGCTCAACTTTTGTATCAACAAGTCTTTATTTATTTCCCTCTATATGGTTTATATAGAGAACTTGTTCATTTCTCTTTATAAACTTTGTGGTTCAATAAAGGTTTATGGAAACTTCACCTAAGTTTCATGTCACTATAGATAAATATCACTATAGATGGACGCTATAAACCTCTATTACGTAAGCTTTTAGAGCTATGTAATTAAAGTTACTTGTTTTAATAAACTAATAATCGAGACTACCTTGCGTAGAAACAACATCATCCATGCGTGATACGTATGAAGCAATCAAAGATTTTGGTAAACATGTCTTTGTCTTGTAGTAATTGCAGAAGGTGACAAATTCAAGGAGCACCAATAACAACATGGGTGAGGCCCACAATTACGCCACGTGTCAATTTAAAATCCTCAAGATCGTGGGTGATGCCATTCTATCTACCAATCAATGTCATCTACATCATTGACAACTGTCATATGCCCCACCCTCCACGTTATCATAATTTAACCTTCTTACACTTCACCCCTTTGTTTTTACTATCTACTTGCAATTTGCTTGCTTTGTCGTCAAATATGTTACTTGTTCTGTCACATAAGTCCATATTTTTATGTCGGGTATTAAGTTGTTTTAACTAATTAAAATATACTTTAGTGAGTTAAGTTGATATTTTATTGATAAAAGTGTAGTTAATGTGTATTATTGAAATTTCGTACATTTTTTAAAGAGTTAATTGCATTTTTGGTCCCTATGATTTTGCCAAATTGCAGATTTGGTCCCCAACTTTTTGAAAGTGCACCAGACGTCCCCATTAATATGTTTTCGTTGCATTTTTGGTCCCTGACCAACATCAAATGACTAAAATACCCCCATCACTATTTTCTTTTCAGTTTTTTNGTCTGGCGCAACACAGGGGCCATTTATGTAAAAAACTGAAAAGAAAATAGTGATGGGGGTATTTTAGTCATTTGATGTTGGTCAGGGACCAAAAATGCAACGAAAACATATTAATGGGGACGTCTGGTGCACTTTCAAAAAGTTGGGGACCAAATCTGCAATTTGGCCAAACCACAGGGACCAAAAATGCAATTAACTCTTTTTTAAATAAACATTTATTATAAAACAGATGAAGTATATGTTAGGTTTATTTAACATCTAAATTTTCGTATTGAAATACAACCACGAGACTTACGTGTATCAGGATCAAAGTTGTAAAAATCGCGAGGCGCTAGTGAGGCGGTCGGGTAGGGCCTAGCGATTAATCGGTTAGGCGGGGATTAATCGGATTGGAATTTTTATGCACAAAATTGTAATTTTAGATATTATATTATATTATATGTATGAGATAAGCATAATGCATGAAAGTTCAAAATATTTCAAGTGTTCAAATATAAACATAATACATAATTCTTCAAAGTTTAAAGTCAAACATAGATATTCTTCGGTTTGTTTACTATTTTTAAGCAATCTTTGACTGATTTTGTCCGATTAATCGGTTTGTTGACCGATTTTTAAGCGATTTTGACTGATTTTTAAGCCATTTTGTTGACCGAATTTTAAGCGATTTTGTCCGATTAATCCGATTAGACCGATTTTGTCTGATTAATCGGTTTGTTGACCAATTTTTAAGCGATCTTTGACCAAAGCGATTAAATAGGCCGATTATGATAAATTAAGGCGCTTAGTGAGCGATCAGCGATTATGCGGGGATTAATCGGCCGCCTGGACCGATTTTTACAACAGAGATCAGGATCATGAAAAATGTAACTATACAAAAAAAAATGACACCAACAATTATGGTGGCTTAGACCACGCGTGGTGGCACCACCACCACGTGTGGTGACCATTACATTACTTCAACGACCGTACGCCAAGGACACAAATAGACTGGTGGTGTGCGGGATTGGAAAACTGGACAAAGACGAGCCACGACAAGTTTCCTACGACTTTTCCGGTCTATTCACTCTCAGTTGTCGAATCAATCAAAATCAGGAGAAGAAATTATAAGATTGTTCTAGTGTAAACGTTTGATTGGAACCAAGATTGCCCACCTATACGTCCATAATAAATGGTAGAAAAAAGAAAAAAATAACATTTCCTTGCACAAACCATATATAGCTGAGTTTCCAAATATTATATGTATAGAACTACTTAGAATATACAGTAAAACCTCTATAAATTAATACTCGATAAATTAATAACCTCGATAAAATTAATAATTTGTCCGGTCCTAACTTGGGACCAGTGCAAATTTGGACCCCAGTCGATAAAATAATAAGATAATAATTTTTTTGAAACCCCAGTGTATATAGATTAGTCCCAACGAAACTATAAATTAATAATTACTAAAAATTTCATATATATTTATATATGCGTGTGTGTAAGAGGTACACTTCAAAATCCTAAAATTGTTTAGTAAAAAATGAATTCATTATCACTTGTTGTTTTTGTTGAACTTCAAATCTATATTGAGTTTATCTCAAAATCTCTTTATTGCACTAAAGTGTTGATGTGTTGTCTTCTCGTATTGCAACAAAAAGTGTTAATTTTATTTTCATAAAGTGTGAATACGAATTCATAAAATTTTAATTGGAACTTGTTTTTCAAATTTATTTTTCATCTTTAACGAGTATACATTGTATCTAGTATATTACACTTGAAAATTTGAAGGCCGTATGTAGAACCTCTTTAAATTAATAAATTATTAATTTATCGTTATAATAATATTTCGCTAAATTAATAAAATATCTCGGTCCCAACACTATTAATTTATAGAGGTTTTCCTGTATTCTATTTTAAACAAATCAACAAAAAGCGGTGCTTGCAATTTTTTAATATTCATATGTGACATATATGATGATGGAAGTTTTGATAGTGATTACTAGACATTTGATGAGTTATTTAACATGTTAATTATTCTAACAATGAAGACGTGTATGAAACGTTAAATTTTCACTTTTTCTAATAATAAATGAAGAAGTAATAAACATTTGGGTAGATACGCAATTAGGTTTAGAAAATTGTTAATTATAGCATGTAAACTTGGTATGAAACATAAAACCAGTACACACGTAATAATAAATCAAACTTAAAATATAACCGATCATCGATAGTTTATAAATACAACCAATTGAAGGTATCAGCTCGGTATGATTCAGTTTCCTCTAATAAAGTAAGTTAAGGGCGTATTTAGTGCAGCAGATTATTAAAGATTATAAGAGTTTAAAATTATTTTTCTAAAAAAAGTGCCACATTATTTGAGTGACAAATATTGTAAATTATTTAAAAAAATGCAAATTCTCAAAAAATAAATTGCATAAACCAAAAAAAAAAAAAAAAAAAAAAAACCCTACAATTTTAATCATTTTCATCAACAACAACAAACCAACATTGAGTATCAATAGCAGCACCAGCAATAAGAACTATTTTTACCAAACATATCGTCAAGCCAAAGTGCAACTCTAAATCTAACGACTCGTAAAACTGTCTAAAATATCTTTAAAATTTTAAACTTTTCGTTCTTCTAAAAGCTCTCGTATTTAAATTAGTTACTACTACTTACTGGCATATCGTTGTTATCTTAAACTGAAAGTAATAGATTGATACACTTGCCCTGTTGGCCACAACATTTTTGTCACATGTTAGCAACTAGTCAACTACTCTACACCAAATTTGTCAAACAACCAAACCTAAAGGACCATTATTGTACTTTTTTATGCCTATAAAACCCTCCATAATTCACTCAAACAATCACTTTTACACAACTAATCACAGCATCAACATGGGAAGAACATTATCATATGACCAAATCTCAACCCTTTCAGATACCCTTTATCAAGAAAACCAATACCCAGATCTTGAATTTTCAAATAACACATCCTATGATGATGATCAAATCCCATCTAAGTTGTTGAAAAAACAAGACACATGGCCTAAAAACAACCTTAAAAAGAAGAAAAACCAAGTGTTTCTTGAAGGGTATGTGGAAACATCAGATGAGAATGAGCTTGTGAGAGCTAAAAGCTTAACTGATGAAGATCTTGATGAGCTTAAAGGGTGCTTGGATTTAGGGTTTGGGTTTAGTTATGATGAGATACCTGAGCTATGTAATACTTTGCCTGCTTTGGAATTGTGTTATTCCTTGAGTCAAAAGTTTCTTGATGAACAACAACAAAAGTCGCCCGAGAATTCGGTTGTTGATGATGGTGTCTCATCACCTCCTATTGCTAATTGGAAGATTTCTAGTCCTGGTGAGTGTTTTTAAAAAGTTTGAAATTTTTTTCCTAATACAGATCATGCTAGCTTATTATGTTTGCTTGATTAAATATTGTGTGTGTAACTTTGTTTACTGAATTGGTGTAGGTGATCATCCTGAAGATGTGAAGGCAAGGCTTAAATATTGGGCACAAGCAGTAGCTTGTACAGTTAGATTATGCAACTAGAAATCCAAAATCAATATGAATGCTTAGAGGATTATGAATCTTGAATCATGATCAACATTCTAATTTGTCGAGGAAGCTTGAAAAAATGTGATTTTTCAAGGAGGTGATGTAAATGTTACACAAAAATTTGAACACTTGGCTCGGAGATGGATGCTTGAGTTTCTGTTGATGAGGGGCTGTGAATTCGATGGTTCGAATAAGAAAAGGAAGAACAATTGCGCGTATTTTGTTGAGTTATCAAGTTTTGACACAATCATTTGAAGCAAAATTGATGGTGTATAGTTATAATGATCAAACCTTAATGCATATCTTGACATAAAAATTGATGTTCTGTTTTTTCTTTCCTTTATTGCAAAAATAAATTATGAAGTGCATAAGAATTTGGAGAATAAAATGGCATAAAAGATCTAATAGGTGTTCATAGACATTCGATTTCTTTCAGACCCAAAAACTGAAATACAATCGTTCTAGCAAAAGAAGAACAAGGTAAATAGTTTATAAAGGCAACCATGTATGATGCAATGTAACTAAATTTAAACTAGCAAGAAACTAAATCGAATAACATTGACGCTAGAAGATAGCGCCAACCAACACAGCTTTTAAAAACTAAAGATTCTGAAACCTTAGTTGATCTAAAAGATGCGACACTACCTGAATTGCATGTTCAAAATGGACATTAGTTCAAGAACACCGACGAAAACCTTCAATATGGACATTTGAATGCCCCTGGAGCATATCAAAACACTTCCACTCAACCATAATTTCGTCATAAATAACAAACAAAATCTGCGACGTCTTGAAGACGTTAGATATGAAGTTATGTGCATCAAGAAAGGTCTAAAAGCTCAAATGTTAAAGTCATTGTTAATTTTGATAATGATGTTTCGTAAAATGCTTTCTTAAGAAGAAAGCGATATAAACTATCACTACAGTCTATAAATCATTAATGCTTAGTACAGTACTATTTTAAATCATGAAAGTGAGGTGTACACGCATTCTTTTGATAATTTCCTATAAGTTTAGAAAGGAAGAAGTTTTGTTACTTGGAGCCTTGGAGGAAGTAGATTCTTAAAATCAGTTTTTATATGTCATTCTAAGTCATTTTGAAATTGAATTGGCAGAAATGTATTTTACTCTAGTACTTAGTTGGACTTCCTAATGCGTAGTGCACAGTCTCATAACTTTAGCATAAATGCATAATGCCCAATGAGGCAATGATACCTTGCACTTTTCATCTAGTTCTTAGCCCATCTTGGTTGGGCCTTCCAATCTTTTGGTAGCAATTTAGTTAACATTCACTTGTGATCTTGATTCATAGTCTTATTTATTTATTTGACACAACAAAAAGCCTACTTTATCCAAAATGAAAGTTTCGGCTGCTGCAAACCCCCGCCTAATCACTACAATAAGCTATTTAAATGTGTCAAAGCGTCCGGATGTGTTAGCGTCAACATTCGCCTTATACTGTTGCATTACCGTAATTAGGGACGGCATTATTCTGACATGACAGAGCATCTGTTAACTGTATGATGTTAGATTTTTGAAAATTTTATTTTTTCACTTTTTACTATTAACCTAACCAACGATTACGTTTTTTAAAAATAAACTTTTGTATTCACTTTAATCCCTTCAAATAATCTTATTTTCACTTTCCTTTACATATAACTAAACTTTCATTCACAAACATTGATGTATTTTGAATGGGAGGTGATTCGCACACCAAAGTTTTTGATTATTTCATCACTTTGTACAACACTGTAATGCACAGAGAGCACACAGTACAACCCTTTAATGCACAAAATGTGGTGAAATAATCAAAAATGTTGGTGTGCGAATCACCTCCCATTTTGAATGAGTTCTTCTCATGATGATACCAACGAGTCGGTTAACTTTTTTCAAAGCGCATGAACATTTTGTCANATTTTGAATGGGAGGTGATTCGCACACCAAAGTTTTTGATTATTTCATCACTTTGTACAACACTGTAATGCACAGAGAGCACACAGTACAACCCTTTAATGCACAAAATGTGGTGAAATAATCAAAAATGTTGGTGTGCGAATCACCTCCCATTTTGAATGAGTTCTTCTCATGATGATACCAACGAGTCGGTTAACTTTTTTCAAAGCGCATGAACATTTTGTCAAGGCTTAGGTTATACCAGTGTTCTAAAAGGCGCGCCAAGGCGCCGTTAAGGCGTCGCCAAGGCGCGAGGCGTGGCCTCGGCGCCACGAAATGGAACAAGGCGTGAGGTCTAGGCGTCGTGTGAAAAGGCGTGGAATAAGGCGCGAAAAGGCGTGCAAAGGCGCGCCTTTTTGGTAAGGCGTGGCGCCATTTTTAGAAGCATTCAGGGGATTTATGAATTTGGGCTTGAATTTCAAGTATTTGAGTTATTTCTTTCTTGAGCCTCGTAATTTCAAAACTTAATTCCTACTTGGGCCTCGTATTTGGGCCTGGCTATTTGGGATTTGGGCTTTAGTATTTGAAATTGCTCTTATAAAATGATATAAAATTATAAATACATAAATTTATAAATATTTTGTTGCCGCCTTAAGCACGTCTTAAGAAACGCCAAGGTTTCGCAAAGACGCGTAAGGCTTGAGGCATGGCTGTGCCGCCACGCCACGCCTCACGCCTTTTAGAACATTGGGTTATACATATCCCTAAATGGATAATGTCACCCCTACTTTTTTTTTTCTTTTCTTTTTTCCTTTTTTTTATAATTTTTAAAACTACCCTGAAAGTACGATACAAAATATAAAGTTTGATAAACTAAAATTATTAAAAGACAGAAAACACGAAACGAAAAAGCTTAACGCGATCAGATAGGGAAAAAAACATTTAAAGCCGTCATATTTTAACGATGATAAAATCACGATTTGTTTATTTTTAGATGATGAAAAAAAATAATAATAAAAAAATAAAAAATAAAAAAATAAAATAAAAAAGGAAATATTGTTGCACCCACTTTGACATTAACACAGTCAGTTCAAATCTCGTGTCCTACCAATCACTTGAGCAGCTAGGCGGAGTTTACAACTATCACACACATACACACACCGTGTGTACAGGAAGAAGAAGAAGAAGAAGAAGAAGAAGAAGAAGATGATACTAATAAGGTCAATCCGCCGCTCATTTCCATCATCTTCAATAATACCCTGTCTCCAACGCCGCTCAGTTTCATCATCATCAGCAGCAGTGGAAGCAGATCGAACGATACGACAAGGGCCGAGAAATGACTGGAAAAAAGAAGAGATAAAATCTGTTTATGATTCTCCTCTTCTTGATCTTCTCTTTCACGGAGTCAGTATTTACTATATATCTCCCACTACTACTACTACTTTGCATTTACTACTATATAACTTATCTTAAATAAAACACTTCACTGACCAAATGGTTGCGGGTTCAAGTCCTGCTTAGGGCATGTGAGACGGTTGTCGTGTATAAATTGTGAGATAGTTAGTTGCCGTTCTAAAAAAATATGAAACAGTAATTAGTATCCACATCCACATATATATTATTACAAGATAAAGATGTACTACATTTCATTCACTTGATTCTACCTTTTCTAAAACTGTGTGCTTTTTAATACTAGTAGTCAACATTTAATTAATTTGGGAGGGTGTTTTTTAAAACGAAACTACAGTAAATGGGAATTTAATCTATGCCTTTTAATAGGAGTGTGTTTTTTAAGGGGGTGTTTGTTTCAGCTTATATAGCAGGTTATGGCTTATGTTTCATAAGCTCACTTTTTGTGCCTTATTTGGAAACTTTTCAGCTTATATAAGCCACAAAAAGTGAGCTTATGAAACATAAACCGGAAACCACATAAGCGCTAAGCCAACTATGGGGGTGTTTGTTAGCTTATATGTTGGGGCTTCGGGTTTATTTGATTGCGGCTTATATTACATAACCTCAAATAGTCAAATAAGCTCATAAGCCCACATATAAGCTTAAACAAACACCCCCTATATATGCCGAAGCAAACACCCCCTAAGCTTATGAGCTTATTTAGTTTTGGCTTAGGGCCCAGATTTTCCGGCTTATTTTGAGACGAAAGGAAATTTTGGGCTTATTAAAAAAGAACCCACTAGGTTAACTTGTAGCCGATATTCGGATTGAATAAAACTAAAGTAGGAGACTTTACAACCTTAATTATGATTGCAATTAAGATAGAGACTAATACAAGTGTTATGACTATCATTCTTGAAACTTTGATTCAGGAAATTGGGTTAATGTTGATTTAGAGGGTGTTCGGGATAGCATATTGTAACGGCTTATTGTGTTCTATTAAGCAGTTTTGAATTGTTTGATTGCTAAGTGCTTATTGGATTATATGGTTTGTTTGTGCGGAAATAAGCACATGGAGAAGTACTAATGATACTAATAAGGTCAATCCGCCGCTCATTTCCATCATCTTCAATAATACCCTGTCTCCAACGCCGCTCAGTTTCATCAGCAGCAGCAGTAGAAGCAGATCGAACAATACGAGAAGGGCCGAGAAATGACTGGAAAAAAGAAGAGATAAAATCTGTTTATGATTCTCCTCTTCTTGATCTTCTCTTTCACGGAGTCAGTATTTACTATATATCTCCTACTACTACTACTTTGCATTTACTACTATATAACTTATCTTAAATAAAACACTTCACTGACCAAATGGTTGCGGGTTCAAGTCCTGCTTAGGGCATGTGAGACGGTTGTGGTGTATAAATTGTGAGATAGTTAGTTGCCGTTCTAAAAAAAAATGAAACAGTTCATTGGTCTCATAATTAGTATCCACATCCACATACATATTATTACAAGATAAAGATGTACTACATTTCATTCACTTGATTCTACCTTTTCTAAAACTGTGTGCTTTTTAATACTAGTAGTCAACATTTAATTAATTTGGGAGGGTGTTTTTTAAAACGAAAATGGGAACATCATCATCCACACTTTCATTTTCTACATTTAATCTATGCCTTTTAATAGGAGGGTGTTTTTTAAGGGGGTGTTTGTTTCAGCTTATATAGCAGGTTATGGCTTATGAAACATAAACCGGAAACCACATAAGCGCTAAGCCAACTATGGGGGTGTTTGTTAGCTTATATGTTGGGGCTTCGGGTTTATTTGATTTCGGCTTATATTACATAACCTCAAATAGTCAAATAAGCTCATAAGCCCACATATAAGCTTAAACAAACACCCCCTAAGCTTATGAGCTTATTTAGTTTTGGCTTAGGGCCCAGATTTTCCTGTTTATTTTGAGACGAAAGGAAATTTTGGGCTTATTAAAAAAGAACCCACTAGGTTAACTTGTAGCCGATATTCGGATTGAATAAAACTAAAGTAGGAGACTTTACAACCTTAATTATGATTGCAATTAAGATAGAGACTAATACAAGTGTTATGACTATCATTCTTGAAACTTTGATTCAGGAAATTGGGTTAATGTTGATTTAGAGGGTGTTCGGGATAGCATATTGTAACGGCTTATTGTGTTCTATTAAGCAGTTTTGAATTGTTTGATTGCTAAGTGCTTATTGGATTATATGGTTTGTTTGTGCGGAAATAAGCACATGGAGAAGTACATATTTTTAAGTTCTTATAAGTCATGAATATTTGAACTCAAACTAATACATATACTTTGACTGGTATGTATTTGCTTTTTGATGGGGAAATTTACCGAATTAGTAAAGCAGTATAGTAAGTACTCTAAATGACGCAACTTCTTATATTCTGCCTGCCTTGTGAAGGAGTTTGAATAATGCAAATTAACTTATTGCTCAAATAACTTTTTTAAAACAAAGAAAAGGGGGAAAGAAAATGTTTCTAGTGCTTAATCAATAAAAAAGGATCTCGAAAATAAATTTCTGGTTTTTGTCATTGGTTTCTAATGCTTGTCTTAGATTGTAATTGCTGTCATTTAAGGCTTGGTAGGTGTCGCGTATATCGTTTCTTACAAAATATTTTTTCTTATAGGCTCAAGTTCATCGACATGCTCACAATTTTAGGGAAGTACAGCAGTGTACACTTCTATCTGTAAAGACGGGTGGATGCAGTGAGGATTGTTCATATTGCCCACAGTCATCTAGGTATGATACTGGAGTGAAAGCTCAAAAGCTCATGAATAAGGATGCTGTTTTGGAAGCAGCACAGAAGGTGCATTTTTCCCTAGTAACTCATTTTATTTTTGTAAATCATTAATTAGATCCATATGCTTGTATTTACGCATATAGAATCATTTACATTTTACATGCCTACGCCCTAACATAATACCTCCTGCTTTTCATTCATATACATGTTTAGCAGTATATATTTAGTGAGGCCGGATCGGAATTATTTAGTGTGTGAGCTCCAAAACCTTTAGTTACGCTCTGTTGATAGGCAACTCTTGGAGTTTTTCTGACTTTTTGATGGTGTTCTTTTTCAGTCTTATATTGACATGATGAACAACATTGTTGCATTAACTCATGAAAATGACTTAAAATCGCATTATTTTGCATCTATCTTTTTGTAAGTGCACATGTATGTGATGCCATTATCTTAATGGATCAGTAACTGGTACTTGGCAGGCAAAAGAGGCTGGTAGCACTCGGTTTTGCATGGGTGCAGCATGGAGAGATACCATAGGAAGGAAGACCAACTTTAGTCAGATCCTTGAATATGTGAAAGACATTAGGTAATACAACTAAAGTTTAGTACAATTGCTCCTCAACTGAAGAAATTGCTTCTTTTTTTTTCCTTTTTTTTCTTTTTTCTTTTTTCTTTTTTTTTTTTTTTGGACAAAAGTTGAAGTGTATTGATTGTACACCTAAACGAAATTTGATTACTTGTATATAACTCTTAAATGGCTAATTTATCATAACAGAGCTCATAAGTAGTGTGCCACTCATTTGCAGGGGTATGGGAATGGAGGTTTGCTGTACTTTGGGAATGATAGAAAAGCAGCAGGCTTTGGAACTCAAGAAAGCAGGCCTTACAGCTTACAACCATAACCTTGATACATCAAGAGAGTATTACCCTAATGTCATTACAACCAGAACATATGACGAACGCCTGGAAACCATCAAGCATGTTCGTGATGCAGGGATTAATGTTTGTTCAGGTATGTTCAGCTAAATCTTAAGTTTAGCAATTGACTTTATCTTATAGAGGTAATAGAGCAGAGTTTCTACCTTTATTCCAAAATATATATGATATATTATTCAACATTTGGGCAGACAAGATACATGACAGAACTATCATATAAGAAATGGTCTTCTTTTTACAGGTGGGATAATAGGGCTTGGTGAAGCTGAAGAGGACAGGGTTGGCTTGTTGCATACATTAGCAACACTCCCCTCACACCCAGAGAGTGTGCCCATCAACGCACTTCTTGCAGTAAAAGGCACACCTTTGGAAGATCAAAAGGTATTTACTATATTTCTAGAAACAATTTCTGGATTATAATTTCTATGAATATAATGCATATTAAGTCATTGCTTTTGTCTGTGAATAATACACTCCGTATTTCAAGTTTAAAGAGAACACACTTCTAAGTTTCCAGAACTGAAACAGTCTAATATTTGAAGACACCGTTAATAATGAAAGGAAAAAATAATGGTTACTAAACAGGATGTTACTCTGGGTAACACGGTGCCTGAAAAGTGAAAACGTAGTTTTTTTCAAACATATCGCTGCATTAGTTTTGACAATTTTCAGAAAAGCAAATGTTGCATTATCATCAAAATGTAAAAATTTCGGATTTATTGTGAAATGCAGGAAGTTGAAATATGGGAGATGATACGGATGATAGCAACTGCCCGCATCACAATGCCAAAGGCTATGGTGAGGTTATCTGCTGGAAGAGTGAAGTTTTCGGTGCCAGAGCAAGCGCTGTGTTTTCTTGCTGGCGCAAACTCCATATTCACGGGAGAGAAGCTATTGACAACTCCCAACAATGATTTTGATGCCGATCAATCCATGTTTAAACTGCTTGGATTGATCCCCAAACCCCCTAGCTTCTCCGATGAAGCAGGTGAGGTTGAACCTTGTCAGGAGGCTGTTTCTAGCTCTAGTTAAATTACGCTTATGTCCCTGAAACAACCATCTTGTATCCTGTCTAGTGACATTTGATGACATAGGTGTTAGAGATATTGTTTTAGCATTTATGCTAGAAAGCGGTGATTTGTGTCTTTGGCTAATGAGTTTGTAACCGAGTTACTCTTTATTAGACATAATAGTGATTTAGTTTTTGTGATTTGAAAAATGTGGGCTTTATCTTTTTGTATTATGGCAAGTTTGCTATATCTGTTATTGTACCTCGAATCCCTTGTTTCACAAAATAAAATTGAAATAAACAGCTAGAGTTCATGTAACTCGATGTCAAAATGAAATAAACCCAATGGAAAAAACTTAAACGATTCATACGACAAAAATGGTGACAACTTTTGTTCTTCTGGTAGTAGACTAGAGTCCGAAAAGACAACTACGGTTCTCTGCTATTTTGCTATCTAAAGTCTAAACATGCCGGAGTTCACTTCATAGACGAGGTTTCTAACACATGTATATTGGAAACAATAGGATCCCATGTAATTGTACAGCAAATGGGATTTCAAGTTGGTATATATTGGTGAGTTGATAGTGTTTAAAGTCCATATTCTTAGTTTTCTAGTAGTTTCCTCTAATCGCCACAAAAATACTTCAAGCGTTTAGTGATCAAGCATCAGTCTTCCGTAAAATGTAGACATAAAATGCATTGTCTGAGACACTGGTCACTTTTGTCATCAACTAGTCCAGAATCCGACTGGGATGTAACCTGTGATGCCAAAATCACGTCACTAGACAATTAGAAAACAGGAGGTATGGGGACAGATTAATATCTTTTTCAAAAAAGAAAAACTGTATAAAAAAGAGAAACTTGTAAATTTATAATCTTTTTCAAGAATAAGACAGAAAGGGCATAATGGGTAACTTTTTGCACTTTATTAAATCATCCTGTAAAATGTCACTGAAATTAGTTGAATCATGAGATTGGTTTCAAATGGGTTTTGGATTCACATTCACCTCAACTTCTTACAAAGTGAGTATATGATGTTCAAAAGCTTAAAATTGGATGTTAGTATCCCTGCTCCTAATAAGAAAAATACAAGTTATTTTGCAGTTTTAGTGACGTACTTACATATTCAAATAGGCAGAAGTGGCTTTCTTTCGTCAGAGTCTGCACGGTGACTAGCCTGTACATTGGAGAAAGAGAAAATAATGAGCTTAAGGACATTTTTGTCAAGAGCATGAGCATCAAACATGACTAAAACTGATCACTCGTACCTCCTCGTTAGCCCCTGCTGCAATATTGATGAATGTCGAGTTGCTTGACCTGCTAAGAACAGATATATAAGTACTCACGATTATCTATTAGCCGATTAATACTCATTACAAGATCATGATAACACTATTGTAGTGCTCAAAAGCCTCAAAATTATATCTATGGAGGGGGGTTTTAGATATTTGACTGATAGTTAAACGCATTCATTCAAATATGTAGTCAATAAAGAGTTGCAGTTATTAATGATTATGAAGGTGATGTATCCAAAATCCTTGATGTGGACCTCATTTTTAACGCAGTGGTTCTTGAGAGAAGATGGAAAACTACTTAGCGTCTAAACTTGGTATCTTTATCGGATTAAAAAGTATCGAAACGAGAGATCAGAAAGTGGTACTTGTACCTCTCGTTGTTCTGAATTGGCTCCAACTCCAACACCCCATCTTCTTCCTCCTTGACTTTTGAAAGAGGTGAAAAGAACTGAAAGAAAGAAAAATCATAAGATGCAGAACAAACTGGAAATATGTGAATCACTTGGCTGTTAACATTTTCATTTCTTGATTCTAGTTACATGGCATGAGGAGTGATTATAAGTCCTGTCTATTTAATACAGCAGATTAATCTAATCTAAGCAGCTCGTAACCATACCTGATGCATTGAGATGAAAACAATAGAAATTCCTAGCATAAAGTTTATAGTAAGTGTATGTCCAAACAAAGCTGCAGATGCAAAGCCTGTGAAGATTGTGGCAACAGTTGACGAGTACTTCTTCAAAATAGTATCTGCATTTCAAAAATAGATGCTTACATGACATAAATAAAAATCATTAACATGTCTTAAATTAATACATTGTGAATAGTTTATAGTCTTACCAGCATATTTAAAGAAAAATGACGATAATATCCCTTGTGCTGCATTGTTTATAATCAAGAACATCGTAGCTTTTGAATGTCCTTGCAAAATATCAAAGCTTTCAGGACCTGCAAATTATCAAAGCATTTAATTAGATTTGTCATTTTGCTGACATAATCAAATACCAATATGTCTCTTAATATCAATTGTTGTTATAGCATGGAAAAGCAGATTGTTCAACCAAACAGGCATTTATGGAAATTAGATAATAAGGGTGAACTAGTACCTTTGATAACAACAGTTCCAAGGATTCCTAGGAAGTTGAATATTGCACCATATCCATATAAGAATAGATTCTGAAAGAGAACAACATGACATTAAGTAGCATTTCTTATGCAAGTATTATAAACACAGTGGCCAAAAGATAATTGCAATAAATTATATATACAGTTGGATGGATGGATGTGTTACAAAACTAAAAAAAATACAAGAATAACGTTGACGTGATTATTGGACCACATGAAAAAAAGATTAAGTGAACAGAAATCAATCAATGTGGTTTCACAATATGAAGTAGAACAGATAAAACTCATTAATTAAGAAGATTAATGAACTGATATATAAAAAAAGAATTTATAACATTAAGATCACCTGAAGGTAGATGCTTGTGTCGTATTGACTTTTAAGGGCATATTCATTGAAGACCGATGCCATAGATGGAACAGTAACCTGTAGATGGAATTCATTTTAGTACGACATACATCAAGTATATCGAAAAAAATTTCAAGATGAAAAGTAGAATTTTAATTGGAAAGCTAGTGACATTTTGACATGGCATTATACATTCCAGTAACATTAATTGACAAAGAATGAAACCGATGACTTACAAAGATAAACGTGCAGATATATGCACCCACTCCAATTGGAACATCCAATGTAGTAACACCATCCGGAAAAGAACGCAATTGATTTATGCTAATGCCAATAAGCAACAGAGCAAGAGCTTCCCACTGAAACAAAAGAATTGAATCTGATATTAATCTTAGATATTAAGAACAAGTATACAAGAGATCATTCAACACAGTGATCCCATTGAGGAATGTACAAAAACAGAACCATATGCAGTGTGTACTAACCTGAATTATGGAAAATCGACGTTTCATTATTATCTTTAACAAAACAGCAATTACCAAGACCTGCATTTTTTTTATAGATTGTAGGTTAAGCAACATTGGTAATGAAACATATAAGCTCAAGATGAGAAACTTGCGTGAATGCTAAATAACAAGTTTTTATTTCGGCGAGAGAAGTAGATAAAGGCACACAATACTTGCAAATAAATGGTCATGGAAAAAACAGAATATAAATTTTTAGGACGCAAAAAGTGATATCTCATATAAAGTGATAAATAAGCATGACAAAAGATGGAACAAACAATTACCTTCAGATTGCTCAGCATCTTCACAGTTGCAGGATTAAAATAGAGCTGCACAATAGTTCTCCATAATCAGATATTATGGTGTTACACAGAAAATATGTTAATACCACAACAAAATAAGCTACCAATAAACGATGTCACGAGCAAGTAAACAGCCTATATTCTTAAGATAAGCAAATCCTCCTTAATGACGGTCTACTTTTTAAAAGGTAGACCTACTCTCCTAACAAGGCTCACAGGTTCAGTTCACTTTGATAAGAATAATAAGCATGGGGGGATTTAATCCCCTACCACTCAATTAATATAACTACCAATTGCAAATTACAAAATGACCCTCCACTCAGTTTATAGAATCACTAAAGCGGACGTACCTGCATTGTGAACTTCAGATAGTTGTTGATAGCATAGAGAAGGGCTGGAACAGCAAGAAGCACATTACTGCGGGCTGCCTGTAGAAAGAGTGATGACAGAAATCAACACAAGAGCTTACTAGTTAGATGCTTTATCAAAACAGAACCAATGGCTACATCATGTGGTGAAGCTAAGCATATTGTTTGTTTGTGTGCTGTTATCAATAGTCATGTACAGTAGTGACATGAATCAGAAGCTTCAGAGCCAATCAATAAGAAAATTCCCAAAAATGAGGTGTGCTTACGCGCATCTGACTGTTATTACACTCATTGAGAAAACTAGATTTGAACAACAATTTAAAGATGAGAGAAGATAAAACTTCAAACTTAAGAAAAACGCTCAAGCATAGACTACCAATTATAGGCAGTAGTGACCTAAAAGTGGATAAGGGCTGAAATATCATCATGAAATCATGGGCAAAAGAAAAAACTCTAATTAACTAAGCAACATGCGCTAATACATATAACCCATATCCTGAAATGTAGACTAGGATACCTGTACAAAATTGGTGACTGAAAGAAGTGGCTTCTCTCCCACCTTCTGATTTCTAGCCTGTAAAGCCACAAATTAAACAGCTTAAACAACCATTTGTCACAGAAAGACATTACACTACTTTGTAAATTATAAATCTTCAAAGTACACCAAAATGATGCGGAAGATAAAAAATGAATGGTGCTGCCATTTATATTTCACCATTAATTACTCATACACATATTCTGTTTTTCTTTAGTTGCATTCTACTAAGCATATCCAGGCACATTATCATAGGACAGTACTTCAGCATATCCATAATTTATGGGCCAAAAAAGGAAAAAAAAGGTAAAGACTCAGGTACGTGAGGTAAAGACCTCAAAAGGATGTACATGGATATCTGTCTAGTAACTTTGAGAATTCATAGAGCGTCTGGATTGCTTATTAATTATGCTAATCTGCTTCTTACATTTTGATATAAGCAGTTTCTAGGGTGTTTAGGATTGCTTATCTAACTGCTTATCCGATTACTTATGTATAGATTTGACATGTTTCAAATGAACAGCTTGAAGTGAAGTTGCCCGTTCCAAGCTGCTTATTTTAAAGAGCAACAAGTATATATGAAGTTATAATAAGCAATTAAAAACACCCGCTTAGAGACTTAGATAAAAACAAAATATGCATGCATCTCAAGACACTTAGAAAACTAGCCCTTAACTATATAATTCAACTAGTCTTTAACATAATCCGCACATAATAAGTAACTCACCGCTATCATGTTAAAATTCAGAAATATCAAGGACTTAATGAAAGGGATACTATAACATAAGACTCGAGTAATAATAAAAGATCGCACTGCAAACTAGACATGTGTGGGGAAGAAAATGATTACCTGGATTAAAAGCATGATAAGCGCAAAGACAACCTTTGCAACTTCTGTCAAAAAATTCACACTGATTGGACTAAAATTGAACTTCCCATCCACCTTCGACATATACACCAAAATCGGCTGCCAAAGGAATAAACAACTTCACTGGACTATACAACTTATTATTTCTCGTAAATAAGAGTTCATAATCATCATACTAACAACCACCTGGTCATACTATAAAGTTTTGAATTATAATATTATACGACTATCAAAAAACCTAAGAGGGTGTTTGGAATACATTCCGATTATCTCATTAGTAACACGCAAATAACCTGAAACCAATGTTTGGCAACCATCTTAAACACAAAACACACTTCTGCAAACAAGTAACATGTTTTGAAAAAACGCAACCCCAAACACCCCTTAAAACACATACACATTCGCAATTACGATAAACAAACACAACCAGAGCACGGAAAATCGACCTGCAAACCAATCAACACACAATCACCAACAACCAAAAGCACATTAAGCGCACGCTGCTTCTTGGACAACTTATCCCTATGGCGATCATACGCCTTAGAAAACGTCTTTGCATTAAACTTAGTATGACAAACACTGCACTCTATCATCTCCCCGTTTTTCGCCATCTTATTAAACCTCCCTCCCTATAAAAAACATTTCATAAACACATAAATATGAAACAGTTGATAACAACAACATTAATTTTAAGTAACATAAAATTTATAAAACTATTAAACGTTAGCTCATAATTAAGGAACATAAAATATACCTAAATTAGAGAATTGTGTGAAGCAAAATCATTGATGAGAGAATTTATTTAAGGGAATTGAATTTTGAGTGGATTTAAAGTGATGATGGAATGAAGAAGGACTGACTAGTGTATTATTTTAATAGTTGAAAATTTAGAGCACCTTTAAAATGCAAACACTTGTTTGTTTGTTGCTGATGTTGTTGTTGTGAATAAATTGCGTTGGATTTACATAAACGAGAAGTTCACTGAAATGGAGAGGTCACCGACGATTTATCATAATTGTTCCATTTTATCGAAATTTTTTTGACGAAATCTTTTATAATTTTTTTTTTTAGAAAAAAATAGCGAAGCGTTGTATACAATAAAAAAAAAAGTAAAGTGAAAAAAAGAACATGTAAACTTTCATAAATCATTGGCCTTTTTAAGCTCGTGCATACACGGCCTATTAAATAAAATTTTTTTATGTAAATTTTAAAAAAGTTTATACTTATGTAGTTACAATATGTCTGCGTGATTTTTAAATATATTTTACATTGTGTATTAATATCCATTAATATTTGTATATATTTTTGTAAGACGAAATATTAGACTTTGTTTAACTAACATGGTGTTGAGTTTGGTGTTATTTAAATATAAACATAAATATTGATATTACTTTTTAGACATTATGCGTGTTTAATAAGACTTAGGATCAAATAATGATGAGACGAAAAGTGTTACGCTTTTAGGGGGTCATTTAAGCCCTAATTCGTATAAATGTGATCAAATATTGCCCTAAATCGTTCCTTTTGTCATTTTAGGTACTTTTGAGAGGAATTCTGGAAAACATGCACATTTGGACGTTTTTGGAGCATAAAAGTGAAGAAAACGACAAAGTCTCAAAGAAGCTGGAAATTACAACCTGACTACGGCGTCAGGAGTCATAAGGTGACGTCGTCAGCAAGGATGACAAAAGAGTGGAATTCAATTATCAAATGACAGGCCAGAAAGATTTCAAGAATTTACACCTGACGCCGTCAGGTGTTAGATGATGTAGGCCGTCACGTGTTAAGTTAAAGAGAGACGGCGCAGAGAGTTTTACAAGCTGACCACGTCCCAAATGGATCTAGGCCATCCGAGAACCCTAATGGCGGCGAGCTGACGGCGTCAGGCCCTATAAGCTGACCCCGTCCGAACTTATTTTCTATATATATTTTCCAAATTTTCATTCATTATGTGTGGAACTTTGTGGAGAACTTTTAGGGCAAACCCTAAAGACGAATTTTCTGTGACTTTTAGGGTTTCCAACCCTTGGAACTAATACTTGTGTTTACTAATATGGTGACCTAACAATGGTAACTTAGGTTTTATATGATTTGGGGGTTTTCTGGGTGAGGATAAAAAGGGACGCGGGTAACAATTATTTTATAATTGTTTGTTTATTTTGACCGGGTTAAAAGATTTTTACCAGAGAAAGTGTTGGGCCGGGGTATGGGATAAAGGTGGTTGGGCTTGTGGGATTTTATTTTAGATTGGACTTATGGATTTGGTTTGTTTTATATATGATGTAGAATTAGTAAACTCCATGGACCAAGGTTGTAATTTGTTAAATTCTGAGGACCAATTCTGCCATTCATAATATATTCTTCCAAGGGCTGAATTTGACAAAGTATGATTCTTCAATGACTCGTTTTGACATTTAAAGCTCAAATAAAATCCAAACTCTTCCCGGCTCGGCTTATGAACACTCTTTCCAAATCCCGTGCTTGTTTTGTTGTTTCTGGCTCATTTTCGTCCACTTTTCATATATCCATACCTGCATACGTAAAAAAACAAAAACACACTTGGTATTTAAGGTCGGTTTTTGGTCTTTCTAAGTCCGTTTTTGGTCAAATAAAGGTGTGTAAAATGATACACACCATCTTCGTGTTTCAGAATTTCCTGGGTCATCAATTTCTTTGAATACAAATGGACCATTCATAATGGAGCTCTTTATTTATTTTCCTTTCACATAAAGAAGCAAACTCGCCCATTGAGTGTAACTTCCTTTTTCCATCATTGGTGGACGGTTGTCTGAACCAGCGGTAAGAACATCTTGGATTAAGGTAGACATGATTAAGGATTACGTGAAATGATATATGGATCTTAAAGACGTTAAAGATGTTTTGTTGATGATTTAGCAAATTGTGTTATGGATGTAACATATCTTGGTTGAAAATAACGGACTTAAGAACTAGACTTAAAATAACGAGATTCTACTAAGAAACTTAGAAATAGCAAGATTCTAAAATCCAACTAAAAAATAGCAAGATAATAAAGTTTGACTGAAATTAGCGAGGTTTGATAGCGAGCCAAATTAGCGAGGTAAAGATTATCTCGTTGAATTTGGGTTTTACTAGTTACTTCGCTAAAAGAAGGTTTTGACTTCCATCGAGGTTTGTCCTTTTTCTCTTTATCTCGCTAGTTTTGCTAACTCGCAAAAAATGGGATTTTATTCACCAAAAAAAAACTCGAATTCAACTAAAAATACACTTCTATGAATTTCCAATTGAATTCTTTTGCAATATACTTTGTTATATCACATAAACCTTCATAAAAATGTATACTTTTACAAGGTTACACGTAAAATAACAAAGTTTGATTTGACGAACACGTAGCGAGGTTTTGAAACAAAACGCAACAAAATCTTAAGCAATTCTGATAAATTCTCTTCTAGGTCTAAGAAGTTTATATTTGTTGGTTATTCATTTCTAGAAAAGTTATAAGTTGTTTAGTTTTGAAAGTAAGGAAATATGTGTTTCAAGAGATATTAAGTTTTATGAAACAGTTTTTCTTTTTAAAAATAGTTTTGAAAATAGATATTATAGTATGCAGTTTCAAAACACAGACAGTTTAACAAATATCTAGAAGATGAGTTTAAATGAGATAATCCCTATGATGATGGGAGAGATAAAGAGTCTGAAAAGTGAAGCAATACACCTTTCATCACTTTGAGGTACTGAGAATACTGATGGCACTAAAAAAGATGAGGTGGAGCATCCTAGTGTCTCAGCAGAAGCAGCCAATGATGAAATGGAGAATGTAACACTGGAAGAACATGATAAACAGCCTGAAGGTGATGATAGATTTTATCAAGAGTTTAATGATATGTTTCAAACTCTAAATGTGACTCTAAACAGACAGGAAAATGTTAAAACTTAATTTAGAAGGTCTAGGAGACAAATCAATATACCTGTTAAGTTGTCTGACTTTGTCTTGGATGACAAAGTTAAATATTGTATTGATAAAAATGTTAGTTACAACCATTTAAGTAAAGAAAATAATGTGTTTTCTACACATCTTAATAAGATAATTGAACTAAAAACTTATAGTGAAGCAGCTAAGGATAGTAGATGGGTTGAAGCTATGAACCTTGAAACAGAAAATAGGAGTGGGACTTGATCTGTTACTAAAGCTACCTATTGGCAGAAAGCCAATAGGTTGCAAATGGGTGTTTAAAGTTAAATATAAGTCTAGTGGTTAGGTTGAGAGGTTTAAAGCCAGATTGATTGTTAAAGGTTACAACGAAAAAGAGGGTATAGACTATGAGGAAACATTCTCTCCTGTTATTAAAATTGTGTCTGTTAGATGTATGCTAGCTTTAGCCGTTCAAAATAGTTAGCCAATATATCAGTTTGACATTAACAACGCATTTTTATATGGTGAACTTGTAAAGGATGATTATATGTCTTTGCCTGATGGTTATTTTGATAAAACAGATAATAGGGTGTGCAAGTTAAACAAGTCATTATATGGCTTGAAACAAGCCCCTAGGATTGGAATGAAAAATTAACATCTGTTTTAATTGAAAATGAATTTGTCCAAAGTAAAGATGATTTTTCTATGTTTACCAAAAACAAAAATGGAATTTTCATTCCTTTACTTGTTTATGTTGATGACATTGTCGTTACGGGAAATAACTTGATGAAATAAACGATGTAAAATAGTTTTTAAGTTCTAAGCTTTTAATAAAAGATTTGGGTAAACTTAAGTCTACTTATAATACACCAATTGAGACTAAAGATAGTACTGCTAAGCCAAAACAAGTTGTTGTTTGATGAGGCGAAAAGTGTTACGCTTTTAGGGGGTCATTTAAACCTTAATCCGTAATTATTTGATCAAATATTGCCTTAAATCGTTCCTTTTATCATTTTAGGTACTTTGGAGAGGAAATCTGGAAAATGGAGCATTTTAGACGTTTTTGGAGCATAAAAGTGAAGAAAACGACAAAGTCCCAAAAACATGCTGGAAATTGTTCCTGACGGCGTCACCCTTTACGAGGTGACGGCGACATGCTTTGACAAAGAGGTGGATATGAAATTACACGAGACACCCCATAAAGTTGTGATGATTTAACACGTGACGGCGTCACGCTTTGTGATGCCTAGGCCGTCACGTTATAAGCTAAAGAGAGACGGCCCAGAGAGAAATAGAAGGGGACGGCGTCAGAAGTGGATCTGAGCAATCCGAGAAGAGTTTTGGCGGCGAGGTGATGGCGTCACAGCTATAACGTGACGCCGTCAGATTGTAAAATCTATATATAGTTTTCTAATTTTCATTCATTAGTGTGCAACTTTTGGGAGAACTTTAGAGATAAACCCTAGGTCGAATTTTACTGTATTTTCAAGGGTTTTTCACCCTTGTTTCATCCATGCTTAATTAAAGATAAGTCTTCCATCAATCATTCAATATGTCTATGTGTTGTTTGATTTTATCTTATGCTTTTCTTTACATTAACATGCTAGGCTAGGTTTTTCTTGTGTTTGTTTAGATGTAATGAAACCTAGTTATTGATTATTGGTTGATGGTTGGTTATTAATTGTTGTGGGTGGGTGATTTCAATGTTAGGCTTAGAAAAAACTGGCTAACTTCCAATTGGTAACATGCTTGAACGTCCTAAGAAACATGAATTGGATATGCACTGATGCGTGGGTTTTGCAACCTTTGCACTTAGGTTTTACCTCTCAAGGGATCTTGAGAAGCTTACAACCCCCACCAGGCAGTGTACCTGACCGATGTAGTATAGCAAGTACCGGGGGATTGATCGTTCTCTCAGGGAATAGTGTCGTTAGGCTTGAAAAGCTACTCTAATTAGGTCTAAGGGTTGAGGGATGATTCTTTTTGTATTTTAATATTTTATGAAAGCAAGTAAAAATCTCGGTTTTTGGAAGAGTGGGCAGAATTAGTTGCTAGTTAACTAACCCAAATAACTACTTTTGCAATTAAAATAAAATAACTAGAAAATTAAAGTGGTTGTGAAACTTATATGAGAGAAATATGTGTTTACTTAGATTTCTTTACTCCCTAGATATCTTTTACATGTTAATTGGTTTGTTGTATTTGTGTGGATGACGGGTTGTATTCCTTTAAACCATTCGTAGGGCCGTGTACGATATTCCCTAACTTTATAAGCTCCTACTTCACTCCTATGTCGAGCCGACTAAAAGCTCCTAACATGGGATCATTAGAATTCGCTCATGCATTAAATACAACCAAATAACCGTAGTACACATCCGATTCATGTTTCTTAAAACGTTCAAGCAAGTTACCGTATAGGAGGTTAGCCAATGTTCTTAAGCCTAACATCGACTTCACCCGCCCACAACAATCACAAACAAACCAACAACATATAATCAATAGCTAGGTTTCATTAGATCCAAGCAATCACAACAAAGACCTAGCCTAGCATGTTAATTGAAAGACAAGCATAAGATATAATCAAACAACACATAGACATATTGATTGATTTGTAAAAGGACTTATCTTTAATTAAGCATCCAAGTTTCAAGGGTGAAAAACCCTNCAACAACATATAATCAATAGCTAGGTTTCATTAGATCCAAGCAATCACAACAAAGACCTAGCCTAGCATGTTAATTGAAAGACAAGCATAAGATATAATCAAACAACACATAGACATATTGATTGATTTGTAAAAGGACTTATCTTTAATTAAGCATCCAAGTTTCAAGGGTGAAAAACCCTCAAAAATACAGTAGAAAAACGCGCTAGGGTTTCTTCCCCAAAAGTTGCACACTAATGAATGAAAATTAGACGAATATATATAGAATTTACAATCTGACGGCGTCAACTTATAGGGTGTGACGCCGTCACCTCGCCGCCAAAACACTCCTCGGATTCCTCAGATCCAACTCTGACGCCGTCCCCCTTTAAAGTCTCTGGGCCGTCTCCCTTTGTGCTAAAACGTGACGACCTACATCTTTTTACACATGACGCAGTCACGTGTAAATTCTCTAAAATCTTTCTGGGGCATCTAGTGTAAAAATAATCCATCTTGTTGTCAAAGAGTGACGCCGTCACCTGGTAAAGCGTGACGCCGTCAGGTACAATTTCCAGCATATTTTGAGACTTTGTCATTTTCTTCACTTTTACGCTCCAAAAACGTCCAAAATGCTTCCTTTTCCAGAATTCCTCTCCAAAGTACCTAAAATGACAAAAGAAACGATTTAAGGCAATATTTGATCAAATAATTACGGATTAGGGCTTAAATGACCCCCTAAAAGCGTAACACTTTTCGCCTCATCAAATACCCTTACACTTGAGATTTGCTTGTCCTCAAGCAAATGCGCTTTTATTCCAATTAGAATACGAGCTAGGGGTCATTTAACACTAATATAAAAGTAATTACAACAAATAGTTATTCAACCCTAGTCATAACAAGCACGGGAATCATACACTAGCACCTCACAAATAGTGTTTGGATACTCTCATCTCTCGGGTGTTATAAACCTATATAACAAAATTGAAATGGAAGAAATATCACTCACTACCTGTCATAGCAAATAGATTACCATAGGCTTGGGAAAGGATCAAAAACCTCCTCCACTAGGCGTAAGCACCTAAGATAAACTATCAAAGAGGGCTTTTCAAGGGTTGTAACGTTAGGTGTATAGATATGATAAACACGGTTTGGTTGGAATAAAGGGTATTTTCAGTGGTGGCAAGTTAATTATCTTGATCAAATACATGCACAAAGTGGCGTTGCTAAGCCAAGACTCGACTCGACTTAAGCTAAAAAGAAAATAACATAAACATAACTAAAGACAAAATGAAACGGGATGGTAGTCCTTATATTTTTTCTACTTTTCTTTTTCCAATTTTTTTTCGTTTTTCTTGTTTTTCGATTTTTTTTTCATACACTCTTGCCCTACCATCCAAAATAAAACATCATAGGGGCCTCAGTTCTCCCCTTACACTTGAACTTTTACATACTTTACAATTAACTATTCTAATGACTCGAATTAAGATAATTGAAAAACTTTGAGTACTTTAAAATATTAACGCATATATGGGGTAATAATTGACTTCTTCCCCATTACTTCATTACATTAGTACTTTACCCATTAGTCTCAATCGTCCCAAAACAATATGTACAAGGATATGACTCGACTTAGCAACCATGTAAGTAATAAGACAATTAACTAAGGGTTTAAACTTTAAACAAATGTTGTAACAATAATGCACTAAAGATGAGTGCATACAAGGTAGGCTTAGGCGATTTGGGTGTACATTTGGGGTGGATTGTAAACAAATTCTTCCTTTAAGTAAGATGCTTAAAGTTAGAAACGAAAAGATAGGCTCGGAGGGGTGTACTAGGGGTATCGTGTACTAAAAATGAGTACAACGCTAAGGTGTGGGAGAATTACTTGACCAATGAAGTCAATGTAATTATAATACGGGTGTAAAACAAGGGTTATCCTAATGCCTCTTATCATGTAGTAAATCTCACTACACGAATGTAGTTGATTGGATCTGAACAGTCAGACAATATTGACCAAGGAATGGTCAACAAGGTCAAACTATTGAGCCAATGCTAAACCAAGGAGTATAATGTTTTCCCGGGTCGTTATGTCCCGACGAGGTGTGAATGGTATAAAAACGGATTTGTGATCGGGTGATTTTGAATGGAAAAGGGTATGAGTGAGTAAACTACGGAAATAAGAGTGAAAACGACTCAAATGAACAATTTCAACAAATATTTGAAAGCAAATAACTTAAAAACGTATTAAAATTGAAAACGCGCGTTTACGTTAAACATAACGTCTACGCGCAAAATAAAAAGTGAAATTTGAGCTACACTAACCCTACGAGTATGGAAATTACTTTTTGGAATCCTAATAATAAAAGAAAATTATAGGAAAAAGAAAAATACTTTTTTTTAAACTATTTATTTAATTATTATTAATTAAAAACTAATTAATAACTATTTAAACTAATTTAAATTATAATAAATACTAAATGAACAGTAAAAATTACCAAAATTTTTCTAAAAAGAAACTTTATAGTGACAAAAGCTCGGGAAAAATATAAAAGGTGCCAAATGCTTATTAATAAGCACTGAAAATAAGCTAATAAGAAAATAAGCTAAATGGAAATAATACTAGTATAAATAAAACTGTGGGAAATATAAACACTAAGAACAAGGCAGCCCAGATGGTGCTTGGGTTCCGTTTGGTTTTGTCTTGGCTAAGCAAGAGGTACCAGGATCAAATCCCACTAATGACACTTTTCTTTTTTTATTTTTCTTTTCTTGATTTTCTTTTATAAAACTAATAAGCAACTGTAAATAAGCATACTTTATGAAGACAACTTTTTTTTAAACTCTAAAATAAGCTCTGAGTGAGCTTATTAGCTTAACAGTTTAAGCTTTTAAGCTCAAATGAAATTTAAAACTTGAAAAAGCTTACAATACGCTACCAAGCCTGAACCAGAATTTAAATAAGCTAGGAATAAGTGAGATAAGTGTAAAACAAGCCAAAGAAAAGAGAAAAGCTCTCTGAATAAGCTAAAAAGAACAAATAAGCAAATACAAAACTGAAAATCAAACAGGCCTTAAGCCTAAGTTGCAGGCTTGTTTGAGCTTATCAAATAAGCTCAGAAGCCAAAACTAAGCCTTGATCTAACAAGCTTGGTGTATGAGCTTCTCAAAAAGCCCAATATCTCACAGTGGGACCCACTAATAAGCTCAAAAAGAGCTTGTGAATGTAGCTTGTTCACACTGATTACTCAGTATGTAGGGTTCAATGGAGAGAACTTGTCGGCCAAAATAAGCAGTATAAATAAGCACAACAGGACAAATAAAGCACATGAACAAAGAGTTGGTACTGTGGGGTTTCTAAAATTACCAAAAACTCATCATAAGCTCAACAAGAGAACAAGCTATGGTCGAAGGAAAATGGCCTTTTTTGTTTCGTTGCTGTCAACGAGTTTTGCAGCCGGAAAAAGGGCTAAAGTCCTTAAAAGAAAAAATCTAAAAATTAAACTAAAAATAACAGTAACTATATAATCTACTAAATAAGCTACAAACCAAATTTCAGCTAAAAAGGACTTATAACGAAGAAATGAAAAATCAAAAACCACTTCTGCTGTTGAAAACGTGTTTTTGCAGCCCGAAAAAGGTTGATTACGCCTTGTAAAAAAATTCTAAAAATTAAAATAAAAATACCACCAAGTAAGCAATATATAAGACTACATTATCCCAAACTTTTACAAGATTTGGTTGAAAATTGAAGAAATGAAAAATAAAAATCTTTTTCTGCTGTTAGGGACTTTTTGACTTTTTGATTTTGAACTTTAGTTTGACTTTCATGAACTTTGATTAGATCCTAGTGACTCAATAAGCTATATTAAACTGTTATAAGACTAAAATAAGCTACCTTAACAAGATTCAAATCTAAAATGATGAAATGGAAATCAAAAATCCCAACAGATGAGAATTTATGAAGAATTAAAGCCAAAGTTGACTTTCTATGTTATAACTACTGATTTTAGACTTTAACTAATTCAAACTAACCTATTGAAGTCTAGATATGCAGATGAAACAACTAAGTAACAACAATAACACAAGAATAAGATTATTCTTATTTTTTTATTTTTAAAAGTATTTTATTTTATTATTTTATCTATTT
>LBNU01037097.1:33623-46377 GCA_014162995.1 Artemisia annua | reverse complement strand
GGACGTTTTTGGAGCATAAAAGTGAAGAAAACGACAAAGTCTCAAAAGAAGCTGGAATTACTACCTGACGGCGTCAGAGTCACAACGTGACGCCGTCAGCAAACATTGACAAAGGAGTGGAAACCAATTTTCAAATGACGGGCCAGAAAGAATTTGGAACTTTACACCTGACGCCGTCAGGTATTATTGGTGGTAAGCCGTCAGGTTATATTTTAAAGAGTGACGGCCCAGAAGGCAACAAAGGGCGACGGCGTCAGAAGTGGATCTAGGCCATCCGAGAAACCTAATGGCGGCGGGCTAACGGCGTCAGACCCTATAACCTGACACCGTCAGAGTGTAAAAGTCTATATATGGTTTTCTATTTTTCTTTCATTAGTGGTGGAACTTTGTGGAGAACTTTTAGCACCAAACCCTAGATGAATTTTCTGCACTTTTTAGGGTTTCCAACCCTTGGAACCCTCATGCTTAATTAAAGATAAGTCTTCACTTCAATTCAATCAATATGTCTATGTGTTGGTTGATTATCTCTTTTACTTGTCTCTTAATTAACATGCTTGGCTAAATTCTTCTTGTGTTTGCTTAGATCTAATGAAACCTAACTATTAATTATTAGTTAATTGATGTGTTGTTGTTTGTTGGGATGATTGTTCCATCAATGTTAGGCTCAAGAAAACTGGCCAACCTCCTTTATGGTAACGTGCTTGAACGTCTTGGGAAACATGTAGCCAAGGCATACTAGGCTATTAAGGTAGTATTTAACGCATGAGCCACTGTTTACAATCCCTATGGTTGTGCCGTGCATGGCATAGGAGGAGATAAGAGCTCATAGAATTGGAGAGATATGTATGCCACTCCATGAGTTATTAGGAATACACCCTTCATCCACACAAGTAACATACATATCAATTAACCGGTAAAAGATAGTTAGGGAGTAATGAAGTCTAAGTAAACACAACTTTTCTCCATATAGTTTTCACAACCAAATAGTTTAGTTATTTTATTTCTTTTGCAATTGTAGTTATTTTGGGTTAGTTGACTAGCAACTAATTCCGTCTACTCCTTCAAAACCGAGATTTTACTTGCTTTCCTAAAAAATAAAAAATACAAAAAGAATCTTCCTTCACCCTTAGACCTATTTGAGTAGTTTTTCTGTCCTTACGAACACTATTCCCTGTGAGAGAACGATCAATCCCCCGTACTTAACACTATCCTATACTACATCGGTCAGGTACACTGCCTGGTGGGGTTGTAAGCCTCTTGAGATCCCTTGAGAGGTAAAACCTGTTGTAAGGTCACAAAACCACGCATCAACTCCCATTTTTTAATAGAAGCTGTCAGTTTAGTCCATCTACCTACTAATTTAACAAATTATTCTGCTTTGAAACAGCTCATTATGGGCATAATATTAGGACTAAAATATGGGAATGATTAAGAACTCTCAGAGACCTATTCTATTGTGGTGGTGGTTGTCATTTGTCTATTTGTCGCAGCATTAGTGTGGTCATGCGGCACACTGAGTTGGACAGTGCCAAGCAAGATATTCCCGTTAGAAACACGATCAGCAGGCCAAAGCATTACAATTGCATTCAACTTATTTTTCACTTTTATCATTGCACAGTCTTTCCTGTCCCTCATTTCACATATGCAATCATTGGTGTCATCTGGTGGATCAGGAATATTTTCTCATACATTGAATTGTTTTCAAGAAATTCATCGTGATCTCATTCAGGTAAAATTATTTTTGTTTCGACGCTTCATCATATAATTGGCTCAATGTTGGCATAGATCATATATAGTTTTTATGTTCATCTGTATAACATATCAATAAAATAATTCTTCAAATATTCTTGGTTTTCTGTTCTTGAATCTTATCATCATGGCATTCACACGTTACTTGAACTTGCACAACTGCACAACAACTATTTAAAAAATAGCTCAATGAAGAAAAAAATAGCATATGTTAGAAAGGGTTCCTTTGTGTTATCCGTAAAAGTTATATAGTTTATAAGTATATTCAAATAGCGAGATTTGTTCACCAATCATTTAATTAGTTGTATATCTTTGCATTATTTTCAAATTTGACATATACTTCTAAGAGTTTGAAAATACATATTTACTGTTATGGGTCTATGCAGTTTGAAGAAGAATTGACACCTGTAGCGCTTTGCATTTCTTTGGTTGCTGCTGCTACAAGTCTAAATTTCATTTGAACTTTCACAAAGGGTGGTTAATCCCAAACACCCCTTGCAAAATCAACAACAAAAGTTGTGTACAAAGAAGTTTTATTTCGCATTTGAGTTTAAATCATATACTTTGTTATTGCCAACAACTTTGAAAATATATAGAAGCTCAATAAAGTTAACGCTCATTTTTTGTTGTTAATGCTATCAATAATTAATATGATGTGTTTGTATCTTATTTTCCATTATTTGGCTGTATACTTTATTTTGGCGTACGACTTTATAACATTTCTTTTCCTCTTATGTTCGATAAATGTTTAATTCTTTTCGTTCTTAATGCATTCAATAAAAAAAATTCATATGTTTATAGCTTGATGGTCGTATCCATATGTTTACCTTAAGTCTATCCGAGAACTTTGCTCTAGGCATAACATCTTAATGATCGCAGATGAGATACAAAGTGGAATAACTAGATTAGGTAAAATGCTTGCATATGACTGGTTAAGTGTACCACCTGATGTTTTTGTAAGTTCTTCCAGATATTTGATTTAAACCATATATATATATTTTATTAATGTTTATGCAAACGATATCCATAAGTCATGCCCGCCCATCAGGCGGGCTTAGAGAGCTAGTATATATATATATATATATATATATATATATATATATATATATATATATATATATATATATATATATATATATATATATATATATATATATACTAGTTTCTAAGCCCGCCCGATGGGCGGGCATGACTTGTAATTTACATTTTAATTTAGTCATGTTCCAATTTTTGTGATGTGTTACAGTTATGTAATAATAAAGATATAGGTATGACTTATAATTATTATTTTGATGGTATTAGTTTACGTTAAATATTTTTGTAGAAATGTGAGGTTGACATACATTCTAATTTTTATTGGCGTTTTATTTGTTTTTTTTTGTTTTTTTTTTTTGTAAGTGAATGTTTAATCTGTTCTTTATGCTTAGCACTATAATAAAGCAACCTCATAATCGAAACACAAAAGCCAAAAGAAAAAACTAACATAGATTTCCAGCTTCTTGTGAAGATCATACAAAAGCATCAAATGATGAGTACATACCCGATGCGGTTTTGTTGGACGGTTCGTTCCAAAGTTGTTAGTCTCATCTAAGATAAAGTGCTCCACACTCATAAGGGAAACTGATGGTGTACACCAGATACAACATAAAAAACTTAACCCTGTAATGCTGAATAATGTGATCCTCAAACCGTTTAGGCTAAGAACTAATGAACATAATCAGTTTGTACTTTTATTTCACAGTTCCTGCAAACAAATCAACATATGCATACCCATAACAAATAAAACGGACCAAAGAGAGATAGACAGAGAGTATGTAATTATTCGCCTATCCCCACACTCCTTGTGAATCTCTGTCAATTCCTCCAGCGTTCAAGACTAAAAATTTACGGATAGATAATCTGTATGTACCTTCACTTTGAGTTCTTTTTTGGCACACCTACTACAGTAACAAAAAACTTAATAACATCAACTCATACAACTCTCCATATAGTATATAACAGTACATGTCAACTCGATATTTACAGTTAAAATATACGATATACGGAACTTAGATACATATCTAGGTAGCGTATAAAATGTTTTGATATGTGTATGACCTTCTTAATGAGAAAAATAAAATGAAATTTAGATAGATTCACTTTTTTAACTTACCATCTCAACAAAGAAATTTCTCACTAATACATAGTATCGGCGTGATACCATTTACAATATTTAGTCATTAATTTTAATCCAATTATCTAATGTCAATAGTCAATTTGCAACATGAGTATATCAACATGAAAAAGACAAGTTCTTGAGCTTTATGGACCCTTTATGTTACAAAGATTGATGAAGATTAAATTAAATTTTTTTATCAGTGATGGTAATCTATTTTGTTATACTTTTTGAAAGACAACAAAAACTATTTTTGTTGCGTATGAAATGCTAGTGGGTTGTTTTAACGAATTTAATCATGTATTGCAGATTATGTAATGAAACTCACATTGTATGCTTCATGATCAAATGGATATGCTTATGAAAACTAAACAACCAAGAGTGTTGGGTGCATGACACGGAGAAAAGCAAAACCTTTGGGATAGTGAATGTTGACAGGGTCTTCTAAAGAATAATGAAAAAGTTGTGATAATTTTAACAGGGTCTTCTAAAGATTAATGAAAAAGTTGTGATACCATATTAATGGAGATAATATGAGAGCTAAAACTATATAGGAAAACTTGAGAGTTGAAAATTCAAAAAATCATTAATTGTCTAATAAAAATGCTCACTATTCTTTCTAAAACTGGTAGTTTATAACTACAGGTAAATTACTGAGAGTAACAAACCGCTTGTTCTAACTCCAATGGCGCAGTTGGCAGAGCTACTTAACTGGACGTACCCTTTTAATAGCATAGGTTCGGTATGCTGTCAGTGCAATAGCAACAGCAGTTCCGACTGCAATTTGTAGTAAACAATAGATGGGTTGATTAAGGTTGTGATTTATCTCAATCAGGTAAAATAGAAAGTTTAGCTAAAAGNTCCAATGGCGCAGTTGGCAGAGCTACTTAACTGGACGTACCCTTTTAATAGCATAGGTTCGGTATGCTGTCAGTGCAATAGCAACAGCAGTTCCGACTGCAATTTGTAGTAAACAATAGATGGGTTGATTAAGGTTGTGATTTATCTCAATCAGGTAAAATAGAAAGTTTAGCTAAAAGGGGAACGGGTCAAATGGTTTAACGGAATGAAATTAGACCAAAGTTTATAGTTAATGCATACGAACTTATTAATCGTTTTTATTAAAAAAGTTAGATTATTATTTTAATAACCACCTAACTGTTTTGTAATCATAAATTTGCGTGCCCGCCCATAATTCCACCTTTAGTAAAATACGAATAGGCATTACCTGATGCAACAATGAGAGAATGGTGCACAAGCTTTTGGTAATGCTTCTTGTTTCTCACCTACTCATTCTCGGGAATATTCAAGTGACATTACACAGCTGCATTAACAATCTTTCGGAAGATGCTATTAAGATTATTTCCTTTTACGATGATATGTATTGGAGCACCAATTTTCATAGCCTGAGAAATCTATAGAAAACGGTTGCAAATTGCAATGTCAGAAGTCTGTTATTTTCTTGAGGGTTTCAAAAGGAAAAATATAGTAGAATAATATACCATGTTGGTCTCTTTGATTTCCTTTAGATATGATTGCGAGTCACTCTTAGTAGAAATAAGGAGACAAGGAACACAATACCCACTTTCTTCTACTTCTCTAGCTACATCCATGAGCAATTCCGATGCCCTTTTTAAGGAAGACTCATCCGAACTGTACCAATGTAATAGTGAACTATTAGTGTGGAAGATAAAAGATCCAATAATTACTTTTACTTGTCTTCGAAAACCATATGTAACCTATACCAAACTAAAAAAGTACATCAGCACCTAATAAGACTTAGAAACATAGTGCATCAAGCTTACCTGTCATAAACAAAAACTGCTACATCACAGGCAGCTAATGAGTCCTTACTGCATAGAAATTCTTTAACATTATCTTCTCAAATTTCATGCAATATAAGTCTTCTTCATCCCCTAATTGGCACAGACAACGGTCAAAAAGATGAGCAGGGAATTCATATATTAAATGAACCGAGTATAATAACGACTTTGCAGATTGCACAATTAATGACCCACAATGCCATCTTCGTGGGTCTGACAGCTGCATGAATGATAACAGTTGGTGACTTCATGTACCTGTTAGGAGACTAGCTTCTATTCTTATTGTCATCATCATATCCAAAAAATGAAAACACGCAGTTGTAGCTGCAAACTCAGACCAAAGGTAAGATATTCATATCAATCCACAATAGTTCCTGTCAATAATCTTGTTCGAACATCAACACGTACATCTTTGTTCTCTTCCCTTTAAAGCATAAGATTTTTATGCCTATTATAACAAAACGCAAAAGTAAATATCAATTTAAGTTAAGGGAGATTTACGT
Organism: Artemisia annua; assembly: GCA_014162995.1. Classification (NCBI taxonomy): domain Eukaryota; kingdom Viridiplantae; phylum Streptophyta; class Magnoliopsida; order Asterales; family Asteraceae; genus Artemisia; species Artemisia annua. The sequence continues at coordinate 40,147 of LBNU01037097.1, read as the reverse complement.
TTACCTTTTTGACAACTTTAAGCACATATGGTTTAAGTTCTTCAACGTAAAAACGTACAACTCAACGACGTTTATGTAACAAATAAAACATTACTTTTACAATAATACCTAAATGTCTGAATAAAATCGAGGTAGTACGCATTGAAAAACATTCTAGGCAACTTTCACTCGTTTGGCCCATCTCTTTTAAGTTAACTTTTTTGACTTAATCCATTTAGGATTAACATAACACAAAGTATTACATCATGAAAGCATTAAAGAAATAATCTGACCCTCAATTATTTTAGCATTCACTACTTCTTGTTACCAGTTTTATTCTTCATTTCAGCAATGGTTACCAGCCTCCCAACTCGCTATGGCTGCTGAGGGTGGCTATCGTTATTGGTTGTTTTTCATGAAGGCAAAGGCGCAAGTCTCGGAGTCATGGAACTGGTCCAACCATATATATGAGATATATAAACTGAACCATTATAACAAATATTCATAGTCTTTTTAAGCCATCACACAGTCACACTTAACTTCTTTTTTTGTTGCGAACAACTATTGTTAGTAACAGTTAATCAGCATCTAAAGTTTTGATTATTTCAATCAAATTTTTATTAAAGTTTGAGGGGATCTTTTTTTTTTATTACTATTATTTTAAGAAAACAAAACTGCTTACCTGAAACAAAATTTGAATCAAAGTTGGTTATTTTGTATTTTAAATTTCAATGCAAATTAGGATTACTACAATTATTTTTTTTTGCAAGCCATTTTGTCACATTTTGAATGTTTAGAAACAGATGATTAGTTTGTAACAAAAAGAAACAAAATACTATGATTTAAAGTCTCAACAAATTCTGTAAAACTTGTGGGTAGATGATACATAAGGCCAAGATTAGTAGAATTACCTCAAATCTGGGCTCTTTGTTGACTTTGTATTTGAGGTATTGAGTCTCGACATGGTAGGAAGTTTAGAATGATTAAACTGCCACAGCAGATGGTTGGAATGAGCATGTCAAGGTTTATTGGTTGCTAAAATAATTTATCCAAACAACCCCGAATAATAACATGTGAATGTTAAAATAACTGCTGAAATAAGCTATCCAAATAGGCCTTTAATTAGCATGACTCAAAGTTGTAATTCGCCCTTTACCCCATAGCTCCAATCTAATAAAACACTCATTGGCTTCGGAAATGCAGATCATTTATGATCAAAGATTACAAATAACACATAAGTACTAAAATGTATACCACATAGTTATGATTGTGATAATCATATTTAGTTATGATATATGTACATGATCCTTTAGTGAAACATCATATACTCTCACCATCATACAACCCAATTGAAAGTTAACTCATACTAATAGGATGTTTAATATTGTTCTAAAAATCAAATGCCAAACATACAAACCTAAGCGATATTCAGTTGGGAGCGTAATAGTCTAAATTTGTCTTTTTTGGGTTTTGTAGACGTAATATTCATTTTCGAGCACTCTTAGGTTCAATATTCAGTTTATCTATCTCGGTTGTAGAGAACACTATTTCAAATTAAATCAGTATTGACATATAACAATGATGCTTACACATGTTTTCAGCATAGGCATGCCTGTTTGTTTACGGTACCTTCAAATTCTTAAGATGGTCTAATCTTTTCTTATCATAGAAAGGTCTAGCAATCACAGCAGTTTGTTTGGCTATTGTTACCGTCTTAATGCAAGTGTTGATTCAGTCTTCACAATCAGAACGTTCCACAGCTGCAAAAGTGGCACCCTCAAAGACCAGCAATAATGGAGAATCGTCTCGTAATGTACATGACAAGACGCAGTGAGTAAAAGTGGAACATGTTCTTGGATAAAAGATATGTTGTTAATAAATTGTTTATTATAGAATGATTTGTGTCAATTGTGTTAAAAGGGAAGGTTAGCAAAGTTATTATTGAAATTGAAGAAAATGATCAGGGATGCTTTCACCTTGATTGTTGCGCCCACACCTATACAGACCAATAAGTTAATATCTCTCAAATTGATCATATAAAAAAATCTGCTATAATACCTTAAATTTTAGTACTGTGGATTAAGCAATAGATTCCATGTGTAGTTGCTTTAGGAGCCTGATCAATGATCTCCACATAAAAGCTCTTTACGGAATTGAGTTCTGACCTCATCTCACAGCATCAGGATACCCAACATATGGATTTAAATCAGAATACTCATAACAAACCTTACTGTTTCATAACAGTTATATAGGGGTGTGTGGTTGTTAGCACTATAATGTTGACATAAGTAGTCTTCATTGTTGATAATGCTAGGATAACTGGCAAGATGGGCGGGTCAAGTAGGTGTTATGGGTCACCAAAGGTTTGAATTGAAACATGTCAATTTGTAATGCCGACACTGGTTTGACCCGCAAATACTTCTACCCATTTTAAAAAATTTTAAATACATTAAATAGGATTACTAAAACAAATATATCACTTTAATAAAAATAGTTTAGATTTCTGTATGAATATAAATAAACTTTGGGCAACTTCTAAACTTGACCTATTTGACTCGTTCCCCTTAATTTTTTTATTTAACCCTTTGAAATCAAGCAAGACCCAAATAGGCTTAAATTGTCGTATAAAAAAATTGTCGCATACTTACTTTGGTACATCCATGGATTTTCAGCAGCTTTGATGAGGAAGAGTTATCGATAATGAATCCTGATGCTTCATCAGTTAATTTAGAGCAGCATGATAGACTGACACTTTCCAATTTTCTTGCATATTTCACAAGAGCAAAAGCGATTTTAAAGCTGACCTGCAATTGTCAGTAATCAATATATACATAATGAAAACACGCTCTTTGCAAAATGTACAACACAAATGCTGCAAATGAAAACTATCTTCTTTTAGTAACTCACCCGTCCGCCATTGGAACACCCAAAAACAGGTTTCATGAATTTTATCGTCACCGGGATGTGCTCCTGTGGTGTCTTCATATGGGGAAAAGGTGTGGAGCCCATGACGCCTTTTTATGTTGTGTTTGATATTCAATTGAGGCATCCTGCAAATATCAAAAAACACAGTTGCAAAATGAGCTTTGAATGAGAGATAGATTTGATCTTAATGTATGTAATTTAACGTTTACGTGTGACTTCATCTTATCAAGTTCATCAGCAGATGTAGAATTACAGGTTACGTAAGGGTCTTAAAAATCGTGATACAATCTATAGCCAAACTTTAGTAAGCTCAAGCTCGAGCTCGAATAAATCATTAAAAGCTAGGCTTATTTTCAAAGCTTAATCAGAGCTGGAAAAAAGGCTTAAAAATTTTTTGGACAAAAAATTGACACCAGGGGTAACGATTTAAGCACAACACTTCTATAGATAATAGGGGGTGGGCTGAATGGGTTAACCAATTCAGTTTTTTAGTGTTATTTTTTAGACGGTTCAGATCAGATTAGATTATACCGAAAAACACTAAAAACTGACAATGAATGTGTTGAGTTTGATTACAAACATAGGAGGTCTTATGCATCGAAATCAAACACTACTTGGACTATAATGCTCCCCCATTAGCTATTCTATCTACACATTCTGGAACTACACCACACAACCCAAATCGACCAACCCCATGTAAATGGGTATGAGATTGTCTGTTGTAACAAATAAAATATGTTAAAAAAGAAAAGAGGAGAGCTGACCTTTGTATGAGAGCTTACCTGCTGTGGAAACTAAAAGATCAATTGAAAATGTATTATACCTAGCTAGGTAATAAAATGCAATAACTAAACATAAAACAAAACCGGTTTGGTTTACTCAAAGAACATCATTATTATTAACATAAGGAGATTATGTATAATTACCATCATAATCGATATCCGTCGACTTATGATGACGACTTTTCTTATGCAGATATTTATAAACATGTTAGTTAGTACTATCAAGAAAAACATGATGACACCAGTTATACCTCCATCAGTTTCAAATACATAAGTCGTATTATATTATGTAATTTCATTAAATAAAAATGATGACTTGTTGATCAGCAAAAGAACATGATATGGTACCTTCATCAGTTGCAACTATTTAGAACATCTAATAAATGTCTTCGTCATCCATTATCATCATCCAGTACGTCCGTCATATACCTACTAAACTGATTAATAGACACAAGTTTATATTAAACTGACAACAAACGTGATACCGATGACAATGGTAGTGAATATGAACAATTAAAACTAACCTTTAATTAGCCTTTGGAACACCGTGATTTAGTGAAGCAACTCAAGTTTGTCTTGCTAGTCTGTTTGGGGCTTTATGACTTACGGGATTAACTCCACCATCATCTCCTTCTTCATTTTCATCTTCTTCCTTAATCATGTAATCGTCAAACTCATCATCAATCTCGTGATCATCTTGATCAATGTCTGGATGTGGCAAGTGATAATCTTCATCTTCTTCCAGATCATTGTGGCCTTCATCATCTCCATCCTCATCTTCATCAATTTCATCTCATTTTTCCTCTGACATATCCTCCTAATCTTCAAGGCAAACTTTACAACTTCGCACCCATACTTGATAGATACATCCCTGAACCACGGAACTGTTATATGTACACATAAACAACAATTGTTGATAGCTTTTATATTAAAAAGTAACTGATATATAGACGTGAATCATATGGAATAAAAGAGCATATTTAATATCAAAAAGTAACTTATATCAAAAAGTAAGTTACAACAAATTTGACTCATGAGTCAAATGGAAACATGTTGCTACCTTCCAACAAATAAGATATCATATGGAAACCTGTTGCTAGATAAAACTTGTTGCTAACTTCCAACAAATAAGATATCATAACAAATAAGATATCATATGGAAACCTGTTGCTAACTTCCAACAAATAAGATATCATAACAAATAAGATATCATATGGAAACCTGTTGCTAGATCAAACAGGTTTTATCCATTATTAAGTTGGGTCAAACTGACAATTCATATCATATGACTTTCCATACTTACAACACATTTGACTCATGATAAATAAAACATGTTGGTACCTTCCAACAAATAAGATATAATAATGGATAACTTATACCTTCTAGTGATATTCTCCCAGGTCCCAAGTAAGGTATTCATTGTCAAGACTGTAGTGAAGATAGACGCCTTGCAATGATTGTGTGGATAGGCTTCTATGTTCAAGCGGCTTTGACTGGTAAAGGACCTCTGGATAATTAATGTCACCGGGCAGGTATATTCCTAATGGCTCTAGATCCTCAATCCCACAGTATCATGCATATTCTGGCCCAACCTGTTTGCCATTTGTCCATCTTCTTGCAACCAAATCCTTGAATCTGCTAAGCGAAACCAACCTGGAAGAGATTCTCAAAGCGTTTGCTTTCTCTAAAATCAAAATTTGCCTAAATTGCATAACCCTATAACATATAAAATATAATTAGCGGGAATCAATAGATACTTAGTAAATGTTACAGAAGTTTGTTTGATTGGCCAGGGACCAAAATTAAATGATAAAACTCAAGTCTGTGAAGCTGCAATCACGGTACATAGAGAGAGTATATTAAAACTCTGTATCGGGACAGATCAGGAAGTGTCGTTTATGCATTGATACATCATATATGAGGCTCCATACCTTCAGTGATACATATGACTCTAGCTATCCTAAAAAAATGGCACCAAGTCATTATATTTAAAGACCTGAATTAAATCCTGCATAGAAACATGCCTACTAATAGTGCCTTAAAGAAATAACTTACATGATTAATCATATTAGCAAACATCCCATAGCGGCATCTGAATTATATAGAAGAGTTTGAAGTATATACCTCAGATACAGAAGCAATTGAGGGTGCAAAAACACATTGTGACAATGAAATTAGTGACTGACGCAAACAAAATAAGGTGCTTGATAGATTAGGGTTAACCGATTTGATTATGTATTAATTGAATTTAGGGTTTTGATGATGAATCAGTGAAGCGTTTGACACATTTGTTGAAGGTTTTAGGGTTTTAGGGTTTTAAGAGTCTCCGAATGTTTTGAACCGAACTCTTGTAAAACCCTAAACCCTTTAAACATACCAAAGAAAAAATCCTGGATATGAATGCTAATTCAAATTAAGTAGGTACTCTCTTTATCAATTTTGACTTGCAAAATAAATAACAAAAGTTGGATCAGTTCAGTGGTTGAGATGCTTGTATAAGTTTGGAGACCATCCCATGTTCGAACCATGCTAGCTCCAATTTTTAATTCCGAATTTTAATACCTTTAATCTTTGCTTAGGTGGACAAAAGTTGATGACATGGACTTAAAAAACCCGAATTTAATTATAAAAATTGCTTACATGGCCAGAATGCGATGACATGGCTGCTAATTACAATTACTGGGCAATGAGGTGGCGTTTTCTTGATTTATCTACGTATAACGCCTCCTGTTATTTATAATGTAGATATATATATATATATATATATATATATATATATATATATATATATATATATATATATATATATATATATATATATATATATATATATATATA
>LBNU01037097.1:21734-33463 GCA_014162995.1 Artemisia annua | reverse complement strand
ATTTCCTTTTATTTCCTTGTCAAGAAATGCATGCTTAGTTTAGTCTCTAGTATTTATGTGATGTTGTTTGGCTTGTAGTTTCCTCTAGATGTTATATCTATACATATATATACTTATCTATCTATATTATATCTATATATATACTTAGTTATATCTAGGATCTCATAACCTAGAAAATTCATTTGTTGATTTTCTAGAACTAGAAATTATTCGTTTACGAACATTTTCTTTTCCCCCATTTGCCTTCTTGAACTTCATGTTCAACGATACTCATGTTGATGTAGAGAAATGAGTCAAAAAATCTATGGATGAAACAAACTCCCGTCCTCCGTTGCATACGTCTCCTTCCTATATTCTCGTCTTATAAACCCATACTATATATATATATATATATATATATATATATATATATATATATATATATATATATATATATATATATATATATATATATATATATATATATATATATATATATATATATATATAGCTTTCAAAGCCCGCCCGATGGGCGGGCATGACTTATAATTGTCAGTTTGAAAAAATAAGCTAACGAAAAATAAGATATAAACGTACAAATTTTTAATTGAATGCATAAGAACGAAAAGAAATAAAAGGTTATCGAATATGAGAGGAAAAAAAGTTTGAAAGTGGTACGCATGAAGAAAGTATCAAAGCATAGCCCGCCCGATGGGCGAGCATGACTTATAAATATCACTGAAAAACTTGAGTTAACGAAAAATAAGCTATAAACATATGGATTTTTTTATTGAATGCATTAAGAATGAAAAGATATAAACGGTTGTCGAATATGATAGGGGACAAAGTTTCAAAGTGATATGCAAGAAGACCAAATAAACTCAAATGCGAAATAAAGCTTCTTTGTATACAACATTTGTTGAATCTTCAAAAATATTTCTGCTCTTCAATCTTGAGACAACCACATATAATTGTCCGTGTGCAAAACAGACCAAACAGGGAATTGCCTACGGTCGAGTTTAATCGGCATCTTATTATCCGACAGGCTAATGACCATATGCGGTGATACACAAATAGTACCAACACTAACACCAGATATTATCTTAGTTTCAATAATATTTGTACCCATCCTTAGTACTTGAAGCCCAAAGTATGCTTTAGATGCACCGAACCTCCTGATCATATGTCCAAAACCATTGGATTGTTAATGAAATGATACGATTTTACTATTTTAGTAATCATATTGGACATGCTTAACTGATTAGAAATAACATGGACAAACATTATTTTGGAAAGGAAAACATCACCCATTTTGACTCCTTGCCCAACCTGAGCTGATTTGATACTTCAAACATTGAATGTTGAAACAAAACCTACCAAATGTGAAAGGAACGATGTATACACACCCTTTAATAAAAAGTTCTAAAGATACATTTAATATCACAAAATATATAATCAATCAATAATTAGTGATGTATTTTATAATCAAGTCAATACGTGAGATGTTGATACTACTAATTGAATCATACATGTGCCAACTGTAAAAGATTTGCATTTTATTTACACTTTCAAGTTACAAATATTTGATGGACAAAACCGAGAGCAGGTTAATAATCTGTTGGAGTAGGTTCCCTAACTAAAGACTGCTTGCAATATATACATGTAACAGGTACTAATTTCACTTTGAGCTAAGAGCCTAAGCTAGGTTTATAATTATGTTGTGTAATATATCATGTTTTGGATTATACCATCTTGATTAGAAAGAAAAAAATGTAGCTGTAGAACGAAACTTTCGAGAGCGGAGAGCTCATACATTGCGGCAGCCATTTGACCCATGTATTTAGCCATATTTGTAGGGGCGATTAGCATCAGAATCAATGACGCAATTTGACCAAGACCCGCATAATGATTCATAATGAATACCTACAAAAGTGTTATAAAACAGCCTAATGATTCTTAATTTTCATTGGTCTAATTGTTGCTGATAAGCTTCCATACTCGTTCTCAGCCATGATACAAAACATAACTCATTTTTAGAACATCCGTTTTAGTAAGTTTGGCTAATGAACACATAACTCACCCTCTTTGAAAGCTTTGTAGCCTTTCCTTCAAATGGCTTTTGTCTTTACATTACGGTGTTCGGTTCTTAAATAAAATCCCGAAAAACATTACCGGAGACCGAGAGACCGAAATCATCTTTTGACCCAGAAGTTTAGCACTTTAGGTGTTTACCTTGATCCGCCTAAAAGCAAAAGAAGATTGTAACTTGAGAAACTTGAAATCACACATCAAAGATTAGATAAACTTCAAAAATACATACAGTTAGCAAAATATGGCATTTATTTGGCTAGAGTATTCGGAATGTGTCCAATAAATCAGTAATGAAAGAAGGTAGCGAGCATAACTTATTGAGCATAATCAGTCGCTAAAGGTAACAAAAGCAAATTACCAGGTCGCTACAATGTTCGTATTGTTTTCCTATGGTTTCCAACAAATTCCCACGGTGCAAAATTCGAGCATCAATAGTTGTCTTCAGCTCATATAGCCTTCCAGATACCTGGAAAGTGTTAGTTTACATGATAAGATTTATTTATTTAGGGCCAATCATACTATGCAGGGATGTCACCATTACCAAGACCAAAAGACAATCAGGATTCCAAATTTGCTTGTGAACAGAAACGTTTAAGTGGTTTTGGAGTTGGGCCAAATAGTTCAAGTTATTGAGATTATTATCGAGCCGCTTAGTTTCGAATGCCCGCACGTTTGGCTTCTCTACACCGACACATGTTTTTCATTTACGTTAGTCATAACTTAATCCCAATATCTTTTTAGCCTGATAACAATATTAACTATTAAGGGAGTGCTGACTACGCTGATTGAATTTTTAAAAGCTTATATGATGAAACTAAACTATAGCATACCAAATCAGGATGAAACTAAACTGTAGCATACCTTTGATGTTTTTATCTTTAAGTTGTTGCATTCAGGACATCACTCTCAATCAAGAAGAAAACAATTATCATGAACCTGCAAATAATATAGAAATTGGGTAAGAATTATCATGTGGCAAAATATGTGAGTCATACGGGTTGGGTAACGGGTCAAAACAGGTTACTTTACTTTCGACTTCTCATTTTCATTTTAAATAAAAAGATTGTTTTTTTGTACGATGGTTGTACCCAACTGACCCGTTAGAGATAAAAAATAACACAAATTGACACATTTATAAGGAATTGGGTCGACATTGCTACCTCTACTATGAGTACAACTAATAATTATATTTAAACTATGTTGGAAAATTTAGTGCACTTGAGGGATGAGTTCACACCTGGTAATGGGTTTGGAGGTACGGAGTGTACACCCATTTGGTCCATGAACACCCTGACTCAATTGTGGTTATACTAGTAGACTCTACTGCTGTGCTGCTAGACTCTACTTCTAGACTCTGCTGCTAGACTCTACTGCTCTGCTGCTAGACTCTACTGCTGACTCTGCTGCTGATTCAAAGTACTGCTGATTCAAAGTACTGCTCGTTTTAACCACTGAATCCTACTATTATGGAAAGTATTATGTTATAATTAATGGGCCGTTAATTATTCATAATTCCATGGGCTAGGGTTTGAGTAAACTCTATTATAAATAGAGATCATAACATTCTGCATGAAGTACGATCAACATAAACCCTAAACACTTGAATACGTTTCTGTTCTTGATTTGTGCCTAAAACAAGAACATCACTTGGTCTTATCCCATAGAGATATTTGTGTAACCCAGGCATAGGGTCGAATAGTTTCTATTGGAAAGTGATACCACGATTTCAAGTGAATATCCGGTACTCATTGATTATCTTAACCCTAATCTGGAACACAGAAACACACTATATAACCAACAATCAATAGAAACTTTTAGTGATAATCAATGGCTGCTGTCATGAGACATATGGCTGCTAACTTTTCCAAGCTGGAAAAGTTTGAAGGTGTTGATTTCAGAAGATGGCAAAAGAAGATGCAGTTCCTGCTGACAAGCATGAATGTAGTGTCTGTTCTCACTTCTGATATTCCTGAAGATCATGGGGATAATGCTACCATATTTAAGTGGTTTTGGAGTTGGGCCAAATAGTTCAAGTTATTGAGATTATTATCGAGCCGCTTAGTTTCGAATGCCCGCACATTTGGCTTCTCTACACCGACACATGTTTTTCATTTACGTTAGACATAACTTAATCCCAATATCTTTTTAGCCTGATAACAATATTAACTATTAAGGGAGTGCTGACTACGCTGATTGAATTTTTAAAAGCTTATATGATGAAACTAAACTATAGCATACCAAATCAGGATGAAACTAAACTGTAGCATACCTTTGATGTTTTTATCTTTAAGTTGTTGCATTCAGGACATCACTCTCAATCAAGAAGAAAACAATTATCATGAACCTACAAATAATATAGAAATTGGGTAAGAATTATCATGTGGCAAAATATGTGAGTCATACGGGTTGGGTAACGGGTCAAAACAGGTTACTTTACTTTCGACTTCTCATTTTCATTTTAAATAAAAAGATTGTTTTTTTGTACGATGGTTGTACCCAACTGACCTGTTAGAGATAAAAATAACACAAATTGACACATTTATAAGGAATTGGGTCGACATTGCTACCTCTACTATGAGTACAACTAATAATTATATTTAAACTATATTTTTTCAGTGTAATTTTATAATCTACAAAATATACCTTTAGTCCTCAATGGTTGCTGCTACCATGTGCTGTTTGGATGCTATCAAGGTATATGGATGGCTAGGGGGTGTCTGGGTGCTGCTGCGAAGGGGTGTTTAGCTGCTATTATTCGGAATGTTTGGTTTCTGTCAGAAGGGTGTTTGGTTGCTGCTGTCAGGGGGTGTTGGTCGTTGTTGAAGTGTTTGGATGGTTGCTATGAGGGGGTGTTTGGATACTATCATTTGGTGAAGACCGGCCCATCACCTATATCACAAACATATATGTGTTTAAACATCAATATCTTATAAATGTATCATAAAAAACGTGTGTTAGCAAAACAAATACCAGCCATGATAGAATCCAATGGGAAGTATGCCAGTAAGTATAATATTAAGGTGAAAAAATGAGCAGCCTAAGTAACATGTTAGAATGGGTCGTCTTTTGATATGGGTTAGGCCGGGCTCACTAAAAAACAATATGTAATTGATATATAACTATTGTCCAGAACCTATATGCACATTCAGAATGGTACATGGCTTAAAAAGAATTCTTATTACCTAGCTTATGAGATACACATTCAAATATATAAACACAATTTTCTTATTGCCTAGATTATGAGATACATTTGAATGCTTCTCATTCATTGTCATTCAGGCATTCAAATATATAAAACAATCATTAATTATTGGAGGTTTATGAGGTAGAATAAACTGAAAGAAACCGCACCTTGAGAGTACATCCCTGCTTATGAACAGTCCTGGCAACCGCTGCATCATTGTCATATATNCTTTAGTCCTCAATGGTTGTTGCTACCATGTGCTGTTTGGATGCTATCAAGGTATATGGATGGCTAGGGGGTGTCTGGGTGCTGCTGCCAAGGGGTGTTTAGCTGCTATTATTCGGAATGTTTGGTTTCTGTCAAAAGGGTGTTTGGTTGCTGCTGTCAGGGGGTGTTGGTTGTTGTTGAAGTGTTTGGATGGTTGCTATGAGGGGGTGTTTGGATACTATCATTTGGTGAAGACCGGCCCATCACCTATATCACAAACATATATGTGTTTAAACATCAATCTTTTATATATGTATCATAAAAAACGTGTGTTAGCAAAACAAATACCAGCCATGATAGAATCCAATGGGAAGTATGCCAGTAAGTATATTATTAAGGTGAAAAAAATGAGCAGCCTAAGTAACATGTCAGAATGGGTCGTCTTTTGATATGGGTTAGGCCGGGCTCACTAAAAAACACTATGTAATTGATACTCCGTATATAACTATTGTCCAGAACCTATATGCACATTCAAAATGGTACATGGCTTAAAAAGAATTCTTATTACCTAGCTTATGAGATACACATTCAAATATATAAACACAATTTTCTTATTGCCTAGATTATGAGATACATTTGAATGCTTCTCATTAATTGTCATTCATGCATTCAAATATATAAAACAATCATTAATTATTGGAGGTTTATGAGGTAGAATAAACTAAAAGAAACCGCACCTTGAGAGTGCATCCCTGTTTATCAACAGTCCTGGCAACCGCTGCATCATTGTCATATCTAATTTTCTGTGGTGAATTATTTCAAATGGTAATTCACATCATTTAGTTAATATTTAAAAAAGTGTAAATGAATAACATGTGTAGAACATTGACCCCATTCAAACCTCCCTCGAGATACAAACTTTGATGAATCTCTTGTGAACTGCTTCTTGAACCTGACCCTGATGACGTTTCCTTCACGACCCGCTCCCTATGACTACTTGAAGCAACACCCTTTTCGCCTAAATCCGCTTATTCATTCACAAAGATCCATGGACTCGAAAACAGAAGTGAAGTAACAGGATGCCAAAAGTTCCCACAGTCCAACTGACCTAAACTTAAATTCTCCTCATTTTCACATTTCAAATCATATAAACAGGAATTATAAAAAGATAAAGGGAGGTGATTCACGCATGTGTGACGCTAATGGTGGTGCTGATATTTATGGATCAATTGTTGTATGCTATCCAACCGAACAATGTCCACCTACAATGATGGGCACATAAAGAATTTAATAAGGAATCACTGAAATTTACTTAACCTTTTATGACTGATTTGATGGTACTGAAAATTACCTGTGGACATCTGGGTGAGCATCCTTTCTCTAGAACCATACCGAGCCCTGTTCGGGACTGCATTGGCAAATACATTTGGGGCTGAGGTTGTAACAACTGTGGCTGCAACTGTAACGAATAAGAGAAACAAATTTGAGAAGTGTGTGGTCACATGTACGTACTAACATCTGAAACCGACTAAAAATCTAAAAAGAACTGGATGTCCGCCAAAGGCACGTGTTGCTCCACCATCCTCTGCAACGGCCAATGAATTTATACTCTTGTGGCGGGCCTGCAAAGGAGAATGAACAAATTTTATGTTATTTTCGAGCTTTATATGGGTCCCTAAGAATGTTCATCGTGCAAATTTTAACGGCATGTAACCGGCAAGATTATTCTGTTGCACAGTAAAGAAATTTGACACTCTGTTTAAATGCCTCGTCATTGGTTTTATATTATTTCTGAAGTTCATATTTACCTCGATATTGTTCTTACCATAATCTTTATATCCTAGATTAAAGAGAGATTCCTAGAAAGCCACACATAATTTCAAATGTGAGCCAGACATACTCATGAACAACATACCTATAAATTCTATTATTATAACAAATTAGTAAAATTACGTCTTCGTTGTTATAGCCGACATACCTGTAAATTATTCATTCTTCAGAGTTCAAAAGGTGTCTTCTCTTTCAACTACTCATAGACTAATACAGTTTCCATCTTTCTTATGATTCTGGACCCAAAATTACAACATGGAATAAGAACTTAAGAAGAGTCAAGCTGATGATGCCAACTTCTTGCATACATGCCGGAAACCGGAAATCAAGAATTTTTCTCATGATAATGCATGCATGACCATCTTGTTTCCTGCACTTTTGATCATTTGCATAAATTTACGCCATGTAAATCAGTATACCATGCTCTACGGCTGCTGATTATATGCAAAGAATAAATAAAAAAGCCAATGGTCTGCTAAAAACTTCATGACCACAAGTGAAATTAATCCTAGCTCTAAAAGCATGATAATGCAAAAATGATAACATCACTGAGATATAAACGACAATAGATAATACACTACATCTGGCTAGAAGTGACTGAGAGGTGTTCCAAGGAACTTCATGTCTTCTACCTTGGCAACACGCATAACATATTTTTTTCGCCTAAACCTCCACATCCTTTGTTTAAGTATCTAATTTCTTTGACAACATCTGAAACAACCAATATTGGATTCCAAACAATCATTAATAGATTCTTAATAAAAGTGTCAAAATGGGTAGGTTGGGTAACGGGTCAGGTTAGATATGGTTCTCAGTTGACGTAGCTACAGCGGCATGTGACTATGGTATGAGCTTTAGGAACAAAATTAACTTAGAGTCATTCAATTTTTTAAATGACTTAATGGGATTGAGCCATAATATACCGAGATAAGCACTTTGAAAAGGCTAAAAAGAGAACAGGTCTATACATTGAAAGGACCGAACAGGTTGACATGATGATAGTTTATTGTTTATTTACCAACATAAAAATACCCTTTTTGACCCTTACTAAATTCATGCACCTGCCATTTTTTCACTACTAAGAAATTTCAACAAACTTAACTTTTAAATATGGCACTTGAACATCACCTATTTTTTTATCCCCATAGGTCAGTTTTCTGCAAGTATGCCTAAAATAGATTAATGGTTACTACAAAAGGCTTTTGTGTATATATTATTGCACATGTACGCATTGTTTAAAGTAACTGCTACGTTGCCAATTTTTTTATCCTTTAGCTACCCAAAGAGTTTCTTCGTTGCAATACATATTAGGATATGTAGAAACAACGTTACTATGACAAATGACCATGCAGCAAGAGCAATAACCACCGAACCAGACCTCCAGGCTTAACAACCGGTGGAATAATTTTAGGCTTCAATTTTTATTTCAAGATAGAAAGGTAAGTGTTGTTATGGTTCAGGTAAGTCTTGATACCTGATAGAACATCCTGATCACGTAAGACCGTCGTGCTTTCATATATCTTATCAGCGACTGAACTCTGTCGCACTTCCTTCGTAGGTTTATCTAAGCTCATCAATGCTCCTTCACAACATAAAGCAGTATTGTATTCCCAACTTCAATACTGGAAACATATCTTATTTCTAGCTGATTGTTCAAACTTTCAAGGTATATATTTTAACTATATAAAAACCTGAACATGTTGCTGCTTATCGCATACTTCCACTGCGTAATTGGTTATAAGTTTGGACACATCAGTGTGAAACAACATGAAGAATGTTCACTTACCTTCTGCTTGATACGTGTATCCATGTGAAAGTTAAATAAGTTGTGAAACAAACAAAATTAAACAAATGGCTTGATATAAAATGGCCAAAAGTGTGATACAATATTTATTTTTAAAAAAATTTAAGGCATAAAGTATCTCAACATGACCCGACCTAATACCCAATGTGCCCATTTTGCCACAGCTAATTGAAAAGTAGGATCTAGTTGCGTCAAAAGAGAGAGAAGCATACCATTCTCCAAACCAAGTGAATAAAGATGAAAATACTGCTAAGTGATCATTAATTTCAGAAATAACGTATTTTGCATTTAAATGATGAAGTTCTTGTAGCAATCTATTGCCAAACATCAGTAATTATGTGTTAACTTTGGTTTTGCAACAATGATCAGGTCAGACTCGAATTAAGTTCAGCTAAGTAATGAGTACTTTCCAAGATTGGATTAAGTATTAAGGCAAATTCCACTACTAATGCTCAATTTTGACAACAACCCAGTGGAGATCCCATAGTAATTGTGCTAACATCATGGTCAACATCTTAATCAACTTATGAAATCAGTGATATTGCTGCATTTCTCTTACATTTTTTATAGGACTTTTACTTGTCATTGACACACATAGATGTTTGATGTCCAATATGCATATATGCTTATCCAATACTGAAAGTTTCTAATTTCTTAGATCAAAATATTAAATTATTCTTGAAACGCTAAAACACCTAATTTTGAAGAACAAATTTGTAAAAGATAATGATTTTCTTCCTCCAAGGATCTAGCTGCTAGAATATCAAACTTATCTAATAAAGTATGTAGTGTGTCAACGTGAATTGAGGATTCATTGATGTATGATAACATAATATAAATTGGTACAGCTGAGAGATTATATTAAACGTATCACATATAAATTTTTTTTCAGGGATTGAGATATAATGATGTCTTTTATATCAGTATATTTTCCAAGAAACTCAATGTTACAGCATGATTTACAATTAGTGTTTGCATAGTCACAAACCTTAGCTAAGTTATCTTGCATTTCTTTTATCTGTGTAGATATGCCAATAGCCAGCCTGGCTGCACAGTGTCACTTGAAGAAACGAACAAAAAAATCTACAGTGAGTGATTATGGCTATTGATACTGTAATAAGTTCAAGAGACACCAAATGACCATGCTTCAATGGGAAATGGCGCACTTACCTTATGATAGTCAAGTATTCCTTCAAAAGGAAGCTCAAATTCATCACTAACAATAACATATATGCAGCTACTAACAATACAAAATACCTTATGAACAATTAATTTCTTTGAACCTGGTCTATTACCAAATCTCGAAGACATTTTTTAGCGTAAAGCATTAGAACTGTACCAAGTGAAAATTGCTTAAATCCCCTTGAAATGAATGGTATGTAGCAAAATTATTGATTTCTTGTCACAACATTAAACATTCTCACCATGATTCATCAGTTTGGTGTGCACCTTTGGGCCATTTGTTTGGTAAAACCAAACTCAACAACATTCGATCTAAATTGACATAGTAAGATCAAAGGATACGGCTAACTTTATGAATAAAAATCAAATATATTGAACTCAATGTAATTGAATAAGTACCTCGATGTCTGCTGTAAGATCAAGAGGAAAAAACCGCGAATAAAGCCATTATTTAAACATAAACCAATCTATGCTATTAAAAAAGAAATCATCAAAAGGTACCTTGATTGATTGAATATTGTATGATGAATATAAGAACTGATAAACGAATTAAGATGAAGATCGAATAAAACTGAAGAAAAAGTACCCCTTGTTCCTACAAATAATCAAAGCACAAGTGCAAGGAACAATTATTGTAAACATGTGAATCGCATCGAATAAACATATTACCTCAGCATATGTATCATGTTTTCCGCACTGTGACATGTTCTAATATATTGAGTTGCATGCACGCAGAATGAATTAGGGTTTTCTGGAGAGGTAAAAAAAGTGCAGAGATTTTGTTATGGATTAATACTGATACACATTCTCTTGATAATTACATTTATTGTTTTGGATGATATATCTCAAAAAATAAGTTGGTCTAGTGGTAAGGAATGTCATAACCAAAGTAAGAAACCATAGGTTCGATTCTTGATATGTACATTTTTTATTTCGGGTTAAAAAACAAAATTTCCAAACGTCTAATACAACCATTTTCGAAATTAATTAAAAAAATGCAAAATAAATAAATTTAAAAAAATGCTTATATGGCGATGACATGGCTGATAATGAATTACTGGGCAATGAGGTGGCATATTCTTCAAATGCCTCCTGTTATATATAATGTAGATATATATATACTAGTTATAATGCCCGCGCACGCGCGGGGTTTTTTTAAATTTTTTTTTTAAATCATATATTTTTATTTATTAAAAAACAAATAATTTAATCTTTGTTTATTTGATTTATGATGTTTAATTATAGTTTTTTTATTATTAAAGATAATTATTTAAAAGTTTTAATATCTATATTTTTTGTATTTATCTTCTACTTGTATTATGGATAAATATAAAATGTTACCTAATAAGAAAATAATCTTTTTTTTTAAATAATATTATTACTAAATAAGGTATGGTTTAGTTTTTTTGAAATGAAAAAGTCCCCACTTGGGGTTTTGTTTTATTATATAAA